>OY720453.1:23355123-23497623 GCA_963082715.1 Harpalus rubripes | reverse complement strand
AACGCATTTTTAAAATCTAATTTACAATTTACAAATTATGTAATTGTCAATTTTGAAACACCTACTGGATGACATCAATGTCGTTGCTGTGTACTACGGCCTAGGCCGTTAAAACCTACTTACCTGACCGGGGCACAACATTTTAGGGAGCGCCTTCTATTTATAGATGTGAAATGAAATAAAAAAACTTCCATTTTTGTTCTCATATGATACTCGTATAAATACAAAGTAACAAATTTGTTAACATATGTTCTATACTATCATAAATAAATAATTTTAATAAGACACATTTTATATATTTATTTCATTGTACAACAGTAACAAATAAGAGAATTAACAATAAATATAAATATAATAAAAGTAGAGTTAGTAGATAGCTTGAAAGTAAAGTATGTAGTAGTGATTATTTATGGTGAGTAAGGACAGTAAAGACATATTTTAGTGATTAAAGAAATTTTTATCCATCTTCATCATTAACGTGTTACTTTGGTTCCTACATAAATTTCAATCAATAAAGTGTCACGTGTATGTAGTTGGAAAGAAAAAAAACTCATGGTATTTCACGATAGAAAATTAAAGAATCAAACATTTTGTGACGTAATCCCTATTGCATTAAAAATGAGGGATTTTATTGGTCACAGATATTTATAGTTTGTTTCAAGTTATTTGCAAACGTACCTGCCGCTACTTACGCAGTGGATGGCTTCTTAATTGGGCTTGAAGGGTAACATGACAGGGTTGTAACAAAATATTTAAAATCCAGCATACGAAATATTTCACTTGAATTTTAATAAATCCAGAATAAAGAATATGACATTACACCAAAATTTCACAAATTATAAATAAAACAGGTATATTAATTACCTGGATTTTTGAGAAAGTACTGCTACATTGTTTTCCCAATTTTTGCTAATACTCCCCTGATGCATAGGATCGTAAATATCGAGTCATTACGAAGGCAGGTAGATTTGCAAATATCTTGAAACACACCATACCAACGCCGCCAGTCAAATGATATATAAAAACCCAATGTGGAATAAAATAGAATTAACTGTCGTTTTTAAAATGTTGTCTTAAATTTTAATATTACTCGTATTTGAGTTACGTATAGGTAATGAAAAATAACTTTAAAAAGATTTAATTTTTTTAGTAAATAAGTTTTCAGCAATAATAATTCATAATTTTATAAGTATTACTTTTAAATAAATAATAAATGCTATCATGAAACATCACTGAGTATTATTATCTATTTCTACTATAAAGAAATACGAATGATGTCGCATGCTCAGTTTATTTAAAAAAAAATTCATTGCTTAATCTACGAAATTTGTACATTTGGCTTCCACTGCCTAATCGTCATATCTTGTATAAAAAATCGTAAAAAGTTTAAATGATAATGAGTTATGAGTCTAATTTGTTGCTCTAATGAAGCATTATAATTACGTATTTTCTTCCTCTGTTGATGGTAATAAAATAAGTGGAATTATACATACTGAAACAAAACAAAATCAGTGTTATAATTGTTCATTTGTTGCCAGGTCGTAAATTCAATATTATAAATCTCAATTTTAGTTTTGAGTACATATTATACTAAATCCATTATAGTACTTAATACCAAAATGGTAACGAGATATTTGTTTACAAACCAAATATAGCATACCAGTTTTTTATATTATTGTTTATTATTATTTTTTATTGCTACTTACTTAGAACTACTACTCCCAAAAATATGAAAGCTGGTGCACAGCCAGAAACGAAAAGTATGGGCAGAATCAAGTTTCCTAAAACAGCTGCTACGCGGCCTGATGTACTACACAATAATACAGTTGTAGTTCTATAACAAAACATACATATTAAATAAAGATAAATAAGAAAAAATAAGCAATATATCGGATTTTAATTTGAAATGTTTTGTTTTTAAAAATTATGGGAGCCTCGCTAGGTTTCTATTTATTTTTGATTTGTTTTAATTTAAAATTTATTAAATTAATAATGAAATACAATATAAACGTTTCATTATTATTATTATTATTATTATTATTATTATTATTATTATTATTATTATTACGAATTTTAAATGGTACAAAATTGACCCCTGCGGTGCACTCTCCACGCCAGCAATGAGTGCCCGTGAGGTGACACCTTGTAAACGCCCGCACGGTACAAATATGTCATCATCATTATCGAAATCTAAGTACAACGCAGATTAGCACACCCAGCAATGGGTAATATGCCGTGATGATACTCGTATTATATTTATTTATTAATTATTATTATTATTATTATTATTATTATTATTATTATTATTATTATTATTATTATTATTATTATTATTATTATTATTATTATTATTATTATTATTATTATTATTATTTAGGCCCGTTTTTGCATCTCTGTATAAATTGTCAGTTAATTTAACTGCCAAATAAAATGAAATGTTATAGCATAAATTGACAAAATTATGCACATGTCAATTATATGATGAGATAGAGATATTTTTCCTTTAATTATCAGTTAGTTAACTGACAGTTTATCCACATATGGAAAAACAGAAAACCAGGCTGCGTGTGTTTGAATCCCACCGGTGTCACAAGTTTTATTGTATAGTTATAACGGATAATTATACTGGGTGTTATACAATTCGATAGTCCATAGACAAGTAGTATAAGGTAGCGTGGCCGAGCGGTCTAAGGCACCAGTCTCTTCGGAGGCGTGGGTTCGAATCCCACCGCTGCCACAAGTTTTATTGTATAATTATAACGGATAATTATACTGGGTGTTACACAATTCGATAGTCCATAGATAAGTAGCATAAGGTAGCGTGGCCGAGCGGTCTAAGGCGCTGGTTTAAGGCACCAGTCTCTTCGGAGGCGTGGGTTCGAATCCCACCGCTGCCACAAGTTTTATTGTATAGTTATAACGGATAATTATACTGGGTGTTACACAATTCGATAGTCCATAGATAAGTAGCATAAGGTAGCGTGGCCGAGCGGTCTAAGGCGCTGGTTTAAGGCACCAGTCTCTTCGGAGGCGTGGGTTCGAATCCCACCGCTGCCACAAGTTTTATTGTATAGTTATAACGGATAATTATACTGGGTGTTACACAATTCGATAGTCCATAGATAAGTAGCATAAGGTAGCGTGGCCGAGCGGTCTAAGGCGCTGGTTTAAGGCACAAGTCTCTTCGGAGGCGTGGGTTCGAATCCCACCGCTGCCACAAGTTTTATTGTATAATTATAACGGATAATTATACTGGGTGTTACACAATTCGATAGTCCATAGATAAGTAGCATAAGGTAGCGTGGCCGAGCGGTCTAAGGCGCTGGTTTAAGGCACCAGTCTCTTCGGAGGCGTGGGTTCGAATCCCACCGTTGCCACAAGTTTTATTGTATAGTTATAACGGATAATTATACTGGGTGTTACACAATTCGATAGTCCATAGATAAGTAGCATAAGGTAGCGTGGCCGAGCGGTCTAAGGCGCTGGTTTAAGGCACCAGTCTCTTCGGAGGCGTGGGTTCGAATCCCACCGCTGCCACAAGTTTTATTGTATAGTTATAACGGATAATTATACTGGAGGTAAAAATAAAGAAAAATTAAAATACCTTGTCGAAACTATGCTAAAAATTACCCGAATAATTATTGCAATAATTTATATCTACAACTTTTACACTGTGTTGTGTAGGAAAAGGTATTTATTATTTTATGAATACTGCAAGAAAAATTAGTCCACTAAGGCCCCGGGGGGATTCGAACCCCCAATCTCCTGTTTACTAGACAGGCGCTTTAACCAACTAAGCCACGGCGCCGATATATCTAAATACTTGCAGAAAAAACAGATTAATTTTGCAAATATTTTCCATGCGACAAATTATAAAATTAAATTGGAGAGCCACCTGTCCTCTACATCAGTTATTTTTAAACTGCAGAACTCTAGAAGTTGAAATAAACTTTAATGTGGTGTTTACTTACGTAAACGTAACAAATGTAAATTTTGTAATTATTTATCGCTTCCTGATAAGAAATGTGCAAAAAATGAAGTATGTATAAGCCTCCGTGGCGCAATTGGCTAGCGCGTTCGGCTGTTAACCGAAAGGTTGGTGGTTCGAGCCCACCCGGGGGCGATAAAATTTTATATCAAATCAGAATCACCCTTCGTCGAATTAATTGTAAAATGATATAATAGTAAATCCGATATAACCGAGGATATCACTATAGTTATTGATTTTATTTTTTCTCAATTTTATTAGTGAATAAATGAAACTAAAATAATATACTTCAGTAAGAAAATTGAATTAAACTTCTGAAATTAATTAAAATATTTTCATACTAACGTTATAGTAGGCCAGCGATCGGCAAACTATAGTAAGTTTTTTGATGGCATGGTTTTGTATATGAATAATAAATAATAAGACAACTAGTTAAATTTTTCGGGACTTTCTATTTTTCTTATATGCCAAATATAATATATAAACACTTAAATTTTTACTATATGTGAAATTTTTTTTTTTTTTGCTAACCGAGGACGTTACTGTTGTGATAGTACCGCCCACAACAGTTGTAGCGTTCCTGAATTGTGATTCCCAGACAGATTAATGCAGGAAAAAGTCGGAAATGCAATTTTGACTATTCTTGGTACAATATGCTACTGTGAACAAACATTTTCAATTATAAAATATATTATAAATCCGTATAGAAATCTGTTAACTTAGCGTTTCCCAAACTGTGGGTCGCGAAAGGAAAGTAATTAACTTATTTCTCATCCAAAAACTACTGGAACGGGCGGAGTTAGGGTGCGCGAATAAATTTTGATACCTCAAGCGGGGAGCGAAGAAGAGAGTCACTAACTGTTAGTGATTTTCATTTATACATATACATACTGTAATTTTTTATGATGCTTTTATTATAATAGTTTATTATAATATTTATTATTATAATCAAATGAATTTTTCTTAATATAGTTGAAATAGTTTATATAAGTGGCACGACGAGTGTCTAATCCGTTAAAAAATTTATTATGTCACTTCAGCGTATTGGTTGCTGACCTTTGTAGTAGGCAAAGGCATATTTAAAACGAAATTTGAAAATTGTTTCAATGTTAACAGGCCTATTCTACTAAAAAAATATGTATCGTTACGAATCGTTACCAGGCGACATGTAGTTATAATAACGATTTTTGCCAAAACCCTGTTCTACTAATTTATTTATCGTTACGTATCGTTACTTATCGTTATTTTATGTCGTTTATGAACGACAACTTCACATGCTTTGTTGAAGTCGTAAAGTTAGATATATTTTGAAAACAAAAGTAAAAATGGCTGAAGAAGATATTTTGTAGCTGAGAAATATATTATTACATTTTTTAATATGACATTTTATATAATCGTGTAGAGATTTATTTACGCAAATATCACCATATATGAGGAACTCGTTGAAGTGATGGTTTACCAAAACTTTATAGATTATTTATAAATTATTATTTATGCGTTTTACTTTACATATGAATGCACATCAATATTTTGTTTTCAATTGAGATGATGACAGGTTTGCATTTTTTTGCTCATGCGGAAGCTATCAGAAATCAGTAGAAAAGGATTCATATGTGGTATTAAGTCAATCATTAATAATCATATCATTAATAGAAATCTGCAATATTATTGTTGATCATTTTATAGACATATACAAATATCAAATTTCATACAGCGCAAGTAGATATGGAGCGTGTAAACTGTAAAACGAGGGTGAGAATAATAAATAATTTTATGTACGAGGAAAATTTCAAATTTGAATCAATGTCAAATTTGAATTGAAAAACAAATATAAATTTATTCTGTCAAAATCAACATGAAATTAGATATTATCGTTAAACTCATCATAACGATACCTCGATAACGATATGATTAGTAGTATCCTCCTATATGGGAGGTAGGAGACGAGATCATTATCATTCTTACTTAAAATTATTTAGAGAGAGAATGTGGTGTACTCTAAGAAAGTGCTTCATTCTTACCTGAAACTAGTGGGAAATAAATCTACGACGATACTCAGCAATGTTACAAGAGCTACTCCTGTTTGTGTAGTATATCCGGCAGCAATAAGTAAAATAATTATTGGATTTCTCAGCCAAATTAGTGCAATGCCACTTGATCCTGATATTATTAATGAACACGCTAAAAGAAAATATGAATTATCATTTATATTATCAGCAGTTTTTTCATATACCAGTATTTACCTAATATAACTTTTCGGTTAATTATAGACGAAGTTGCTGTAATTATGACATAAAAAAGTACAGATATGCAACCAATTATACTTAATTTTATGTATACGTCATCACTTGACTGAACCTGGAATTAAATCTATTTACAAATATATTCTACGTTTTACAAATATCGAAAATTTAGAAGAATATATATATATATATATATATATATATATATATATATATATATATATATATATATATATATATATACATCAGTCTAACAACCGAACGTCCGTACATTGCCAGATCCCCAACAATTTGACGTCCTTCGTAAATTGACGTCCGAATATGGACGCCAAATTACAAATCAGTTTTTCCCACAGTTTTAGCATCTACGTGATGGGGGATGTCTACCTGCAAATTTTAATTTTGGACGTCAAACGACTGTTTTCTTGTTAACATCCGTATATTTAGTTCATCGAAATTCCATGTGTGGCGTTGTCGTCGCACTTTGATATACGGTATCGTATATTGAAAACAAAAAATCACCAACAATTTGGCGTCCTTACATTTGGCAACGGGGCATGTGTAGCTCGAGTGTATGTTGTGGGTATCAACGTAAGCGTATTATACGGAATTTATTTTACGTGAAACATTTGAAGAATACAGGTGACAAATTGTGATAATGGCAAGATCGGAGAGAATAATGTGGTTATTGGGTAAGTATTTAAAATTTAGTTCATTTAGGTATTATAATATTGAATTGGAAATTATCTTGAAAGATTTATTCTGCAACCATTATTGAACAATTCATAAATATTATTCTTTTTTAACTCTTCACATTATTTTGTGAATTTAATAATAAATACAAAACATAAATGTTTATTGTAATGCAGTAATGATTTTGGTTGTTTAGGTGCAACTGTAAAGTAAAATAAACATCTTTTATATGATAAAAATATACAGTGTGTTCAAAAAAATTCCTAACTCGGAGTAGGCTTTGAACAAAGAAACGTATGTCAATTTAAAAATATTTAATTAAATGTCAATTTGACACGAGATATTGTCAAAAATGTTATCTAAAGAAATCAAGGCTTTCCTTCTTTAAATCTTATTTTAGAAATGGAAACAAATTAGAAAACGGCGAATGCCAATATACTGTATCCTTCTTTATTGTTTTTCTCTTTAAAATTACATTTTAAGATCAATTTTGACAACTTGACTTTTGAATTAAATAATGATCAGAAATACGTTTCACTGTTCATAGCCCACTCCGAGTTAGGATTTTTTTTAACACACTGTATGTGACATTTTAAATATACATATACAATCAACATTTAATCAAATTATACATAAATATACACCTGTTACTGCAATGATTTTATAAATATCTAAAAAAATTAAATCACATACATACATTGATAATTATTTTAGAAGGAACACGCTGATATTAAGTTTATTTGTTTCGACGCAGTTCGTTAATAAATCATTAGGTACCAATAATAAAATATTCAAAAATACAACAGTTTTAATTGTTTATAAGAAAAAAATTAGTAAGTTAATAAGTAGCTCGAGGATTTAATACATTATATTCATATTTGAAGTTTAATATAAATATTGTACATATGTCGGAGATTATGGCGACCGTCGTCGCCGACGTATGTTTATGTTCTAGTCACCCATACTTTTTATTAAAAAATCTATTTTTATTCATGCATAGATAATTCAAGTCAAATAGTTCATCTGATTAAAAAATATAATAGTAATTTACTTGTAAATGCTTTATATTTAGTATAAGTTAATACATCTGTACTTGATAATAATTTTTAGGTATGGAACCTAAGCCCTGTTCCATTTAAGCTATTCAGTATTGTGGAGCCTAGGGAATAGTTTTGACATCTCTGACTGAATGAAATTAAAGACAAGAGACAAGTTTACCCAATGTAATTTCGGCTATTTCATGTTGCTTTCAGTTTATATATTTTTGTATCGAAGATATTTTGTAAAATTATAAAAAGAGAATAAAATTTTGTTTACTTTTCTACTTTTAGATTATTAAATATATCAATTACCTCATAAAATATAAACCCATCAAATATATCCGTTATTTGACATTAGGTTCAATAAGCCTAGCACTTGCTTAATTTGCTCGCAAGTATCTTAAGCAACAAATTTCTCGCTTGTCTTGCTAACAGAAGAGTCTAGTCGTCAAAACGCAGAGGACGCCGAAGCAGCACAAAGTATGTTCCAAGCGCCCGTAAAACCCGGGTCGTTATATTAGTTTTTTAAATAAGTTTAAAAAACAAGTATAAGGACTTGAGTTTTGTGAGTTAGGTATAGTTTTTGCCAGGATTAAAAAAAATCTTAAAAAATGAGTCTAATTTTCCACCCGGAAGACATCGTGTATCTTCGGGGTCCTCGGCGTTCTGACTCTTGTCTTGCTAACTTATAAAAATAATAGCGGGAAATACAAATCATTTATGTCAACCACATGTCAAAAAGGATTTGAAAATTTTGTAATGGGTGTTTATAACTTTATTAAATTTAAAATATTTTGTTGCACCTAATATACACAATGTTATATTTGACAGCCGTATAAATTTCTGGATGACAGTTGTGCTTGACATTTTATGGTTATAAGTAGCAAACCGTTCAATGTACTAAGCAACAAGTTTCGTTTGCTTATCTAGCATTTTCTTCATTTGCTTACTTCATTGAACGCACCTATTTTAACAGCTATAAAAAGAAAAATTCTGTTTCCATGTTAGACGACTATAACAAGTCACATAAGTTTTCGGAAAAATTTTGAATGGAAGATACTGTCGTTTAAGGAAATTAAATTGTATCTTATTATTGCTACAACAATTAACGTAGTTTAAGCTTTAAAAATTTATATTTGATATAGAGCTAGTTATCTGTTTTCTTCCATACAACGAAGTTTAGTACAGCCTTGTCTCATGAGTCGTTGCAAGTTTCGAAGTTTATTTCGCGTTAATTTTGAAACATCTTGTTCCTTCATTGTTTTAATTTTCGTTGTATAGATGAAAATGGGGCACTAGCTCTATACTGGACATGAATGTTAAAGATTAATCAATGTTAATTAAAGAATTCATAAGCAGGTTCAATATACTTTTTCCCACTACCGATATCGTAAGTTAGCTAGGACATTGTTTGTAGGGATGTATGGTTATTTTACAAACAAGTTATCGGTTTATGTTAGCGAGGGAATGTAAGTATTGTCCTTACTTCCCTGCGCAGCTGGCATTACCTCTCTCTTTGTTAAATACTAACGGTTAGATATTTTAAACGTGTCAAATATTATTTGTTCATTCTTATAATTTATGATTTTGAATTTAATTTCTTTCAAATTTGCCTCATTTCATAATTATTTCCATTTAAAGGTTACCATTGATGTGTTACATGTGACACAGCGTTTTTTTCCTGAAATTTTCTGATTCTTTTTTTCAGAGTGTCAATATCAATGGTATTCATTGACATATCTGGCATTAAAAATAAACAGTTAAAAAATAAATCTTCGGGAGTGGAAAAACCACTAACAATCGGGCGCAAAATCGTCCTCGAATGGTAAATGGTCTACATCCCTTGTAGCAAATAACTATTTGCACGATCGGTGTTTTTTTATATTTACCGATAGGATTTCCAAGGCAGTAAGTTTTATTTACAAATTACTAATTCGTAAGTGATGTGAATCACTTACGGACCAGAATACCGATTCTTGAAATATGAGAATTTTCTCACAAGGTGACATAAAATTTCATCTCATTTCATATTTTCTCACTTTTTTAATTCCCGAAACAAACACCTATCTAAATGGCCATTATTTAGCAAGTGAAAAATTTGACATAAAAGTGTGATTTTTGACATTGACATTGCACTCTTCTTTGATCGCCTTTACATATTTGCCGTGATATTCTTATTTTTATTTTAGCTGGTACTGATAATGTTGCCATTCGTAACTACTTTTTCTAGATTTATTGAATTTTGAGTCCCTAGTCCTTGTGCGTAGTGTAGCGATCTGTGGTAGGCAGACCGTGGGTCTAATTTTCTCCGCCCTTATACTTAGGAGTGACTAACGTATAGCTAAATTTTCTATATTAACTATTAGTTATTATTATTATTATTATTATTATTATTATTATTATTATTATTATTATTATTATTATTGCCGTTATCGAACAACTACAAATAAAATGTGTCTTACTACGTATAAACGTATTTGTATTGTATAAGTACATGTAAAATATTTATAGTTATAATAGCTAATTGTATATCATTTCCAACACCAAGCTGGATTCCCAGAAATCAAAAAACGTAAAGTATTTAGTTATTTTTTTTTAATCCCCAATGCTGATCTATAAGTTGGTTGGTTGGTTTAAATTGTCACCCAAGTGATCCACTAAATTTTTATTCAGCCGAAATATTTCAAAAATTTGGTTTGAAAAATAATTTCTGTATTTTCCAAATGCATTAAAGCAGCACCTACTCCTGTTTCGTCAACTATATTTGTTATTATTTTATTTGTAATGTCAATTAATAATAATAATAATAATAATAATAATAATAATAATAATAATACCTAATAATGATAATAATAATAATAATAATAATAATAATAATAATAATAATAATAATAATAATAATAATAATAATAATAATAATAATAATATAATTGAGTATTAAGTAAATTTCCATTTAACATTAGCGAGTGACATTGATTCTCACCAACAAATTGGTGGAGAGATAATTTTCCACGTAGTGAGATGAAATGTGAAGTAGTGAGACGACAAAATTATTTCAAGAATTAAAAAAAAATCTCACTACGTGACATGTAAGTCACGTGACGTTTTTATCACTTCTGTCAAATCTCGCTAACATCTCGTTTTTCAAGAATTGCTTTCCAGGAGGCGGAGGCGATGGTAAAAAAACAATGGTTAAATCTTACAACTAAAATTTTTAATGTCCAAATAATTTTCAAATCTTATTTTTATAAATTTAGTTATGTACGTCGATCATGCAAAAAACGTAATAAGCATTGCGGCCAGTAAGTGCTCTTCTACTGATATCGGATGTATTAGAGGTCTTGACTTGTCTCGATCTCCAAAATCATCCTCAACCGGTAGGAAGCACTTACTGACCTTAATACTTAAATAAGTAAAGCGACAGTATCATCCATTTAATTTTTTCCCGAAATTTTTTGTAACACATGTTAATGATATTCCATGTCGGTGCATTTGAACAAATATATGGCAACAGTGTAGGATGCCCGATTGATAGCTGTTTGTAAATGTATATTTATTTTTGACGCCAAATTGTCGGTAAGACCTATAAAAATATACGCCGGACGGCAAAAACACGGATTAAGTACGGACGCCAAATTGTTCGTGTATATCGTTTTCTTTAAATATAAATTTTTCTAAATTTTCTTATGCCCACATTATTAGGTAAGGCAAATTGTTCTATATACATGAAAAATTAAGCCCCTAGGACCAGTATTTCCCATAGACGCCACATGAATGTTTCTTTGTATGGAAGTCAAATTGATATAGAGATGTATATATATATATATATATATATATATATATATATATATATATATATATATATATATATATATATATAAGATAAAAATAAGATTTGAAAATTATTTTGACATATTAAAAAAAATTATTTGTCATTTTTGAAGTAAGCTTTGATTTTTGTTTTTATTTATTTACCATCTCACCTCCTGAACGGTAAGTGAAGCACATCACTTACCAACGTGAGTCATCACTTACCGTTCAGTAGTTTGTAAATAAGACCTACTGTCTTGGAAACACTATCGGTAAATATACTGAATCCTTATTATTATCTTTACTCCTTAAAATTACATTTCAAAATAAATTTTGACAATTTGACTTTTAATTGAGTAATGATCAGACATAAATACATTTCTCTGCTCATAGCCTACTCCGAGTTCGGATTTTTTTAACACACAGTACTTATACAATATTATCAAACGTAACGCATTGAATTTGTTCCATAGAGCAAACCGTTTGCACATTTCTTGAGTCAATTTTTGAGACAAAATTGATAATCGCCATAAATGTTCAATTATCTTTTGTTTTTGAGTTACAGGCTAAACTAGTTTTTTGTTAATTTTGAAAATACCTCGTATCTAGCTTACTTTGAGACATACGAAAAAAAAAAACATTTGAACAATTTTTATTCGGTAACTTATGTTATTTATTCGATTCGAGCTAGAGTATATACAAGTATGTAGATAGTGACAGTAGAATGTGTTAAATATAAAGTCATTAACTGATGTTTCTTCATATATCCTCTACTTGATACTTGACTACTACTAGGTCGTAGTTGCAAAATCCTACTGGTTAAAAACCAGTACCCGGGGTCGCGATGAGGACGCTTCTGCATGACCCGTTTTCCATGTACCATTTTATTTTAGACAGCTGTCAATTTTGACATTTTCATCATCAAATTTCATCTTCAAACACTTATGTGGAAGAATGTGATGGTGATGGTTGGGTTGCGTTATTATTTACATTAAACATTCATTTTTTGTTAGTTATAGACGCCGTCAAATAATGCTCAACTTTTTCCCTTCTCCGCACCCTGTTCCTTGCCATGCGGTGTTACCGCTTTTATATAACTTAGCATTTTCAAAATTGCCCCTGAATTGGGAACAGTGTAGAAATCTTCAGTCCATATTTATTTGACGGCAATTATAGTTCTAATAATTTCTGTAGTTAAATAAAAACTGTAATTTCATATATGAAATCCCACTTTATGTTGTTAACAAATCAGACAGGTGGTAGTTCGTAGTTTAATATTGTTTTGACATATTAGGTATATACCAAATCTGAAAATATATTGATATTTCAAAGTGGCGCGTTTTTTACTTCCTTGTACAAAGTAAAGGAAGTATTGTAATCGCGAAAAATTTCGGTTTTCAGATTTCAACGGAAATACACATTTTGGCCATCCCTGAAGCCATTTTGACTAATTTCGTCGTGACGTCTGTACCTACGTCCGCATCTCGCATATCTCAAAAACGGTAAGCCGTAGAAAGTTTAAATTTTGTATTTAGGAGTGCTATAACATCTAGTTGTGCACCTCTCTTTTTGGTCATTACATAATGTCCAGAAATGGTACTTTATTTGAAGCCTATAATAGATTTTAATGAAAAACTATTTTAAAATATATTCCAAAATTTTTCAAATTTGGTACATAAGACTTTTATGTCAATTGGAATAACATAGTAGATTTTGGTTAAAACAGGCTAACCGGAAGTGATATATTACCTGAAGTTGTTAACAGTTTTTCTTGAATAAAATGGTTTCATTTTGATTTTAGAAATAAATGCTTCAAATAATAGTTAGAGAATTAAATTCTGCGTCTAGCACATCAAGTATTATTAAATTAGCCCTTTGTATAAGCGAGATATGTAAATTTAAAACTTATGTACTTTTTGGTTTTTAAAATAAAAAATAAAAAAATAGATGTTAATCTTAAATTACGTCAAATACGTGCAATTTTATAATTGGGTCTATACTTCATATTGGTCTTGCGTACAAGGAAGTCATGTGGTGTCCACATCAGATTTTTTTTGCTGGTCAGTGTATTTAAATGTAGTATAATTACTGATATGCCTAACTCAAAAAAGGTGCATTAGCTTGACACGTTACTTTAGCAAAGCAAACTATATTGGAAAATATTACAAGACTAATTAGACATAAATTTTTAGGACTAGTCTGAAAAGTTTACTGGAATAATTACATAAAACGTTACTTTCTTATTAAAAAAGTCAGGAAAATGTTTATGTTCTAGTTGGATGTAGATAAAGATCCTTACTTCATTGCATGATTTTTCTCCTATGGTAACATTCGAGAAAACTTCTTCATTAGTTTGATTTAAAGAATGTTGTATAATTTCACACAAAGTTGTAGAACTTGCATTGTTGTTTGTATTATACTGGTCCATTAATGTAAGTATTTCCGGTAGCCAAATTCTTAATGTATTTACACTGAAATATTACAAGTTATATAGTTTGGATATTTTAAAATTAGTAAGTATGATTTATTACCCCATCATTAAACAACCTTGTAACCATAGAGATAATATTAACCTAGACAGATATGGTTTGCGAAATAATGGTTTAAATTGTTGCCAGCTTTCGTTTATTGCTTGATATAAAGCTGATTGTTTTTCTGTTGTTTTTTCTTGTGCTTTTTTATTATCACAAAGTAATTTAGTTATCTGAAATGGTAAATCTTATACTATACATAGTATTTGAAACAACATCTTCAAAATGGAAAATCTGAAGAACTATCAAGATATGAATTTATTTAGATGTATGTTGCCGCAGCAGAAGGACATTTTGTTTGGCATAAAAAAAACGTAAGTCACTAGATATTGACAAAAAATGATTTTTGTACATTTTAATTTTTGCAAATAAATAGGTATAACGTATAAAAAATAATTAAGTTTTGTTTTTACTTTTTAAAAACATTTTTTATTTTCTTTCAACTGGCAACTGGCGATATTATATTTTTCTTTTGAGTTAAATTTTGATTAAGGTACATTCACAATTACATTAGATCCTACTTAATTTGTACTGCAAGTGTAAATTATGCCGTTTTATTTGTTTCTGATAAAATATTACAGTCGGTAAAATATTATTTGATTATTATATTGGTATATTATTATTTTTTGTCAAATTCGAATATGATGTTTACTTACGGGATACGTATTTTCTGGTGTTCCAGTATTCAATGCAAATATTTTTTGAAATACTTTCAATGCCTCATCATGTTTTCCGGCAAACATATAATATTTTGGAGATTCTGGAAGAAATATAAATGTAAGACCACCAACAAGGCTTGGAATGGCTGTTGCTAGTAGATATATTTGCCAAGAATGAACTGTAAATAATTATTATATTGAATTAGGTGAAACTGCAAAAAGTTGTCTTCACCTAATATGTAATTGAGTAAAAAACCTTTTGCATTCTATTCATTTTCACATCTAATCAACACGACCTTCGAAAAAGACCTTTTGCAAAAGAAATATGATTTAAAGTGGCACCCTGATACTGGGTTGCATGAAAACTGTTCAATAAATAGTTTATTGATTCTATAGTTACCGGTCCTATAAAGTTAGCAAACCGTTAAAATTCAAACAGTTGCATGAAAAGAATATTGCAATCTTTAGTTAATGAATTGTATCTCCCTCTATAACAAGTCTCGCTACAGAGTTATTCTTATAGAATGCCTAACTTCATTCCTGTCTAGCTGTCAAATATGCTACAGTATATTTGACAGTAATTTTGTAGGCATTCTAAAAAATATGAAATAGAAACGATTGTCATATAAATAATACACTATAAAATGGTAGGTATGTTGGTTCAAAGATACATATTCCATAATATATTTATGTAGTTGAATAAGCTATAGATTAATTAAATTAATTAATTAAATACATCAGATTCACACATATGTAATATATAGGTTTATGATTAAATGAAATATATAATGATTGAACCAAAATACGTTATGCTTTGATTTTTACAGGTAATCAATTTTTGTCATTGTTGTAATCAATGCTTCTCATTGTTAATAATTTTTTATCTCCTGTGCTTTAATTTTTGTAATCTATTCTCCTCGCTAGTGTGATCTATTAATATTAATTATGAAGTCATCATTTAATGACTGTTTCAATTATTCTATGAAACTATGAACAGTTCTCTACCATTAATTTGTACTCGTACAAGTAGGTAGGGTTTACTTCAAATTATCTTGACTAGCGGAAACTGCCCTTGTCTTTAGCTTTGAACCAATAATTATGACAAATTCTTAACTATAGCTATTAAAATTATTAAATTTGATATTAAAGAAAAAAAGTCACTTTAATTAAACTTTTACCTACAATGAGTTTGTTTTAAAACATATCTTAATTAGTAATGTATTTCATTATCTGGTACACTGATCTGAATGGATTATGATAAGTCTGGAAAAATCTTCTCTATTTTCATGCTAAAATATTTTTTAAACATAAATTTCTATAAGAATTGGTAGAATGTATAATTACCTTCTATGTTTTTCATTTAATAATACATATAATAAAAATTGTTAACTTTTGCTTTTAATTTCCATATTTATTTAAATTTTTTATATATTTGACATTTAAAATATATTTTTCACGTTTCAATATGCTCTGTAAATACTTTACAGTCAAGATTTTGGCGCTGTAAGATTTATAGAAATTTCTATAACTCTGTAGCGCTTACAGTACTGTAACTTGGTTACAGAATAGCAATTTGCTTACATCCTATAACGTTGGTTACTTACAGAGCCTATAGAGCTTATAGAGCGGTACAGAATAGCACCATAAATGTCAATGTCTTAATCCATAAACATTTCTAAGATCGAGTAAAAGTATAATGGCACAGAATTGACCTCTGTGGTGCACTCTCCACACCAGCAATGAGTGCTCGTTAGGTGACGCCTGGTAAGCGCCAGCACGGTACTAATATGTCATCATCATTACCGATATCTACAAAGCAGATTGGCACACCCAGTAATGGGTAATATGTCGTGATGATATATTTATTAATTTAAGATCGAGTAAAAGTATGATTATTAAAAATAGATAAATCAAATAGGATTACAAATTTTACTGAAAGAGAAAAACATGTTTTGCTGGAAATCATTCAAAATATAATTGAAGAAAAAAAATAGATGGTAGTACTAATAAAAATGAAATGGCGGCTCCAGTGATATAATTACGTAGAGTTATTAATAATTACTTGCTTGCTGACACTGCCATACAAGTTCCAAAATTTCTAAAATCATTTCTGCATCCGCAGATGAAGATGACATACTTGTAGTTCCACCAAAATGAATTTAAATTATATTCTTGTATAATAAATATAATATACGATCATTTACTTATCTTTTAATTAATAGTTCTTTCATTATAAACGTAAAATTTAAACCAATTATTTATTTACGGAATTTTTACATTTAATGTCGAAACTCGATTTATTAAGCCGTTAAATATTTATAGGTCCGAAATCAGCCTTATAAGTTATAGGACTGTTTAATGAATCTTTAAATAATATAAGGTTCATGCAACGATTTTTCGAATCCTAGAGCCGCGGTTCTTAAACTGAAATGTTTGCAAAGTATTTGTATGCACATATGTTAAAATAACATTTTCGTTTTGTTACACAAGTTAAAGTATACAAATAAATAATATTTGCATTCTAAAGTGTGTGTTTTATCTTAATTATTAAATTAATACAGGCTATTGGTCAGTGCCGTAGCTATGGGGTTGTGGTTTACGGGTTCAAACCTCCACCTCCCCACCACGAAATTTCCGGAAAGTTTCTAAAATTATGTATATTGCTGCAATCCGTTAAATATATTCTCTTTTCCTGGCTCTTTCCTAAAATGTTCTGTTATCTGGCAATTTATTTTTGTACATGAAAGGGGAAAAACATGCATTTGCACATCCCTTGAAAAAATGTAACTTTCAATTATAAGACATTTGACCTTGAATGGAAAATGGCGCATTTTTTTTCTGGGTACCTAGTCTCACAGCCGTCATTTGGTCGCTACGATTTATTGGGTTACGAAGTGGGTCGCCAAGAAAAAAGTTTAAGAACCACTGTCCTAGAGCACCATTAGTTGCTAATGAACGGATAAATAGTTTCTTGTAACTTGCAACCCAGCATTAGAGTCAGTGAACTCTATACTACTATGGAACGGAAACGATCATTGCTGGTATGGTACTTCAAATTTTTAGGCAACCCATAGTAGGTGTAGATTTTTCCAGCGACCACAAAAATGTTTTCACAAGTGTATTTTAATTGAATGGTTGATGAATTCACAAAACAATGTATAAGATAAATTTAAACCAATATAATTTTCCATCCTTATCATAATCACTGGGAGAAAAATGTTAACTACAAACTCTCCAATGATCTTTTACTACACATTTTTCCTTATTAATATTTTGGATCCATATATGTCTTATTAAACAGTCTTTAAGAAATCTAGAAAATAATAATAAAAAGTTAAACACATCAATTTGGCAATAGTCACGAAAGCCCGTAGGGAAACAAGTTTTCGAATAATCTGTCAAATTATTTTCAATTTATTCTCACTCTCTTGTTATATTATTACTGATAATTATTTCTACATAAAAATTTTGTTTCAGAATGTCATGTGTAGTTTATAGAAAAATAAATTATTTAATTTATTCAATAATAATGCAAAAAAATATTACTTACTCAAGCATTTTTACCGAGTCACCTTATAATAATTAGTACAATTAGGCACACATATTTCTGGATCATTTTTATTAAAAAAATTAAAATAAACAAATAAAAAAATACGGCCAAACTATTCAAAGAACGATGTTTTCATAATTCAGTAAGTAATAGTAAAAGTCCTCATTTAGAAATATTTTGAAACCTCTGGAAAAGCGTGAGCCGTGCTCTGCGCATGCGTCGATTGGTGGAATCTGGTGTAATTGTGACAGTTCGCATGACCTGCCCCTTACAATGCTATAGGTATAGACGTTTCCATTCCATGTAGAATAGAGTTCACTGATTAGAGTACTAAATATACTGTATCATAACCTAACCTAATGTACAAAATTCTCGTCCTCAAAGCACGACAACTCTGGCCGAGGGTGCAGTAATGCCTTCTCTGTGCAATGCAGTTAGATTAAGATATTTTTAGAAGAGTCAGAACGCCACCTGTGATAGTTTTTGGACCAAAATTTTGGTGAGGCAATACCTCATACGAAAATTGAGTACTATAACTATAGCCCTATTTAGCCAGTTGATTCATTTAAAAAATTCTTTATTTTCTTTAAGTAGTTTATGAAATTCATATTTGTTGATTAAAAAATTTACTTCAAAATTATTTTCCATTAAGCGGCGCTGATTATATCTTTATCTTTTACGCACATCTTTTGTATTTGACGTAGATGTATCGATGAGATTCTGTAACTCATGCGATAGTTATCGTAATCGATATCACTATGGTTACATAGAAAATTACATTTTAATGATGATGTAAATATGCCAATCATTTTATAAAAAAAAAACATTTCTATAGTGATATCGGTTGCGATAACTATCGCACGAGTAACAATCCCAGCCAATAGGGTCCTCCACCATAACAGAAAATTGAGTAAAATGTTAGGTATATTGAAAGTAGATAAGAAAAAATCATGATTAAGACGATTTTTTTTTTTAAATTGTTAGTTTTAGAAATATTAGTGATTTTAAGCATCGATAAATCTACGTCACAACTATTGCTATCTTGCTCGCGCAGCCTACTACAGAAACTGGTGCGAAAAAGATAGCTATCGTTAAAAATCAAATGCAGTTGAACTAAAACAATTATACCTTTTTAATACTACGAATTGCTTCAAAATTAAACGAACTTTCATTTAAAATAATAAAAGTGGAGGACCCTATTATACTATTAATTTCGAGTACCTTATACAGGATGTAGCACGAAAAGCAGCATAGTCTTTTAACATGGGAAACCAGTTTTTCCTTGCGCAAAAGTGGCCTTTTAATTTCAGATGAAGGGTCCCAAAGGAAAATAATCGGACAAGCAGTCTACTGATAAATTATTTATTTCCTGCCAACGTTTCGACTAACACTTTAGTCTTCATCAGGGCAAGAAATAGTCAATCATAGATAGATTTGTGGCAACCATCTATGAGGAACAATTGTAATTAAAATGTTCACAGAGTTGATCGTCATACAAAATAAAAAAATAAATAAATAACATGTACAAGTAATGAATAGTCATTTGTAAAATAATAAATATGAATTATAAAATATTTTTTTAATTCAATAATTGACTATTTCTTGCCCTGATGAAGACTAAAGTATTAGTCTAAACGTTAATTAATTAATTAATTATTAATTTGTTAAAATGATATTCTGAGTTATTTCTTCTGGTGAGGCAGTGCCTCAGCTGCCTACCTTGCCTCTAAAACGCCACTTTTAACTATTTACTATTTCTCCTGTTGACTGATGTAAAAATGGATTGAATGCAAAACTATTTATTTAATTTTATTTTGTTTTAAGTTTTAAAATGTAACATGATATTCATATCGCTCCATTTATGGAAGGTCACAACTCAAAAAATTGTATTTTTGAGATTACATGTGCTAACTAATAATAATACATTCAATTTTTATGTGAAACATTGTCACAAGTGATATCTCACTATATTATTAAGAGATGGCGTTAGTGTCGTTTTGGTAACTGACTATACCGAAAAATATTTTATGCGGAAGAACGTCAGTTTTCAGTTGATTTGCGAGCGGGGTTGTTGCTTTTGTATTATTTTTGTAGAAGAACGTCACCAATAGTGTCTATAAGTACAATAGAAGCGTGGAAGTGATTATATGGAAGAACGTCATATCAACAATTGTGTCGATATAGAATTGTTAAATTATTGCTAAACCTTGTATCACAGAATGTCACAGCTTCAATATGTGACAAATAGTATGTACAAAATCAGTGAATTTTGTGTTTTTTTTTTATATAGAAGAAACAAGTGTTCAAATTTCGAAAATTTATTATCCTATACAGAAATTTCACATTACGAGCTACTTGCAACACCTTATTACACTAAATATATATATATATATATATATATATATATATATATAAACACGTCAAACAACGTAAAATCTTTAAATCTCTGTACTGAAAATTCTTCATTTTTGAGTTGTGACCTTCTTCTATAAATGGAGCGATATGATATTCATAAAAAAAATATAATATTTTTAATACCAATTTTTACTTTTATGACGTGAATGTGAAGTACTTACAGAAATCAAAACTTCGTGGTAGAATTGCCCAGGCTAGTAAAGGAAGAACAAGATTAGAAGCTCCCATTTGAATTCCTGCTGCCATTATCATTCTACTCCTGTATTTATTGCCATGACATTCAGATAGATATGACATTATTATACCAGCAGGAGCTGTAATTCTAAAACAATTCTAGTTTATAACAGTTTTTTTTATATTAATGTACTTTCTTACACAAATCCGCTTAAAAATTTAAACACTATTAACATTTCCGCGCTTGTAGAAAAAGCACTGCATACATTGAATACTCCATCGGATAAGGCAGTACCAATCATAATTTTCCTTCGCCCGTATTTGTCTGCTAAGAAGCCCCAGAGAAATGGACTCATTATATTGCCTAAAAGTTGAATAAAATTTATGTTAGCATTATAGTTTTTAATAATAGAGGGTCAGACTAGAATATTGAGAATAAGAAAATCAAGTAGGTCATTTAAAATAAAATTTACATGTATAATTCTACTATACCTTGTTCCATTTAAGCCATTCAGTATTGCAGAGCATAGGGAATAGTTTTGACCTCTCTGATTGGCTGAAATTAGAGACAAGAGACAAGTTTATCCAATGTAATTTCGGCTACTTCAAGTTTGCGCTGTTGCCAGCTCCAGCTACTGAATGGCTTAAATGGAACAGAGTATAGTGCCTAGAATTTTACCAGCATTTTTTGCCGTTGCGACGAAAATCGAAACAAATGCGATAGTACGCATGACGGTTTTCTAGAGCAACAAGGAGTGAGTTAGGCATAAATTACCAATAAAATTCTAATAACGAATGGTATTTGGATTCGGCATGACAATTCCTCGAAATAAATATTTATTTATTCAATTAATTTTCTAAAAATAGTGTAAATAATCGGGGCTATCATGTATCTCAATCATTATCATTTAACGATCATTATCGAGGTAATGATCGATTGCAATTCAAATTGGGATTCTGTAAGTCACTTGATCATTAAAATTCGTTAATGATGAGTCGATAACACACTGAAATTTATCGATCAGTAATATGCTGTTGTTATCATATTAATGATCGATAACAAATGTCAAAATCAGATAAAAGTACCTATCAGTTAGAATTATACATCGCCTGATAATTGAAAGAATGTACAAGTAAGCATTTTATATCATATAATATAATTCGTAGTATTTACATTTTTATATTGTTTATAAGTTTAGGCTATGTATTCACAACAAGGCACTAAGAAATGCAAGTGACCCTTTATCCTTACGCGACGCGATGAAAATTTTAATCAAATCTTTTAAGTAATCCGAGAACTCGCCCAATATTTAATCATAATACTCAAGCCTCATCTGCGAAATGGTAGAAATTGTAGAAATGATATTCGGGGCCGCGCTACTGCTAGAAACCGCGAGGCCCAGAGTCCAGAGCAATTATTATGACATGCAAGGTCCCTTCGAAACTATACAATTATCATTTCCACCACAATTTTATTGTATTTTTTTCTTCGCAAATTAATATTATTAAAACATTGATGAAATTTACTTTGTTGGATTCATTCTTGTAATCAATAAAATATTCTTTGTTGTAATCAATCATTTGAATATAACAATGCCAGAGAAATATGCGTTTGGAAGGATATTTCTTTTACTTTTTTCTACAAAATTTTAATAGTACACCAGGGAAATATCGGTGGAAAAGAAAAAAAAACATAAAATCACTCAGCTTACAAAATTCGACCGTAGTTTTTAAATGAATAATGAATATGATAGTAAATCATAATTATTCTTCGCAAAATACAACATAATAATCTTTTTGTAGGATTAATTTGTGCAATGAGTATTTTTGAGCAATAATCAAAATATCATTTGTTGTAATCAATAAAAAATAATAGTATTCAGGGGCTCAATATAATATTATAATATAATTATTTATATCTAAAAATATTTTATATTACCCTTCTTAAAATAGGAACTGTTTTTCTTTTTTGGAAAATTTGAGGTACGCACATTTTATATTGTCAAAACTATTTTTTTTTCGCAATTGTGTGAGTGAATAATTAAAGAATTGATATACTTATTGGTAAATGAGCGCGAAATGCGTAAAATTGTCAAATAAAGGACAAAGAAAATGATTGTAGTTATAGAATACGAAAATTGAGACAATCGATATCTTGATCATTAAAAATAAACGATTAATGATTGAGACATTTTAACGAGTGAGAGTAGCGAACACGTTAATTGTTGAGATCATTAATTTTATCTTTAGAAAGAAAACTGCAATTTCTGTTAAGCTATCCTGTCTCTTATGTCCATCTTTATCATTTTTATTATTAAAGTCCCAAAAGATAATACATTTGTACCATGGGCGCCCGCAGACTTTTTTATAAGGTGGGTCGATATTTTTGTTATAAGAAAAAAATGCGCCGCAGGAGAATTTTTAATAATTTTCAAGGTCAAACGTGTTTTAATGCAAAGTAAGATAATATAGAGTTCTTTACAATGAAGCAAATTTAACAAATTCTTAAAAAAATGGATATCAATATTTTATGACAAAAATGCGTATGTACGCTCTAAAAGCGTAGAATTGCCCCTTCTACTAGGCTTTATGATGCGAGATGCGAGCATAAGCAATATCTACAGAAACAGACAATCTGAAAATACAATGTTGCATTAAATTAAAATATTATATTACTGAGTAACAATATAATTATTCTAGTAAACTGCTCAAAATAAAATGTATAATTAGGTATTAAATGTTAATTAAATCGCGCTCCTCACAAAATACGGCAACCCTAATCATACGTAGGTACTTTTAATATAAATAAATATGCAATGTCTATTCATTATTTACTTTTCTATTTCTATATAACAGTAAAATCGATAATTGTGAAAGTTTTGAGAAGAACGTGATCATAAAATGATTAGAATAAACTACGGCATATTAAAGAAAATACAACACCGAAGATAATGTAATATAATAACAGTACATAACATAATTTACTCATTCTGACACTTAGCTATTTCGTACTTAGTAATAGGTAGTATGTAATAAATTTTTGATTAAAATATAAGGAAATATTACCAATAATTATTGAAAAATACAATGATACATTGAAATGAAAAATTAAATTATAATTTTACTTTTAAAAATGGATGCAGTCTATAAATGAAAGGGGGGTCAGTCGACCCTTTCGACCCCCCCTGTGGGCGCCTATGATTTGTACTAATTCATTGCCGTGCGGCCTTGCCAGTCGGCAAAAGCCAAGGTAGTGGGGACGCACGACAAAATGAAAATTAATAATAACTATTTAAGAAATGTTTTATTAATAGTAATCTGAGAGTCTAAAAGACATTGGGCATAGGCGCCGTTTACGACAGCGAATTATTCGTGCTTTTGTTAAACTGACATTTTATACCGATAAGAATATTACGTAATACTCAAGGAAAGAAAATAACACAAGTTTGTTATTTGTTTCTGTGTTCAAAAGAATTAAAAGTGTCTGAATCGCACATTTCATTTTCATTACATTCATTATTCATATCTAAAGAAACCTGGATTAAATGTTAATATTAGTAAATAAGAGACATATTGTCAACAATATATTAAAATAAAACAATTCATTTGTGATAATAATACTAGAATAGTAAACATATTTTGTCATAAATTTCTTTCAGCATACTGATAGAACGTGAACGAAGAACAGTTAAATTACTTTAATTTCGCTTATACACTTGCCTATCATTCATTGATAATAAAATAAAATTAAGATAATTTCTTTAATTGTGTCAGCTCCTACAAGGTGAAACTTATTATTCATTTTAATTATTGAAAATACTTGGTTTTTAGTTTCACATTTATTTTATTTGATTACTTGTTTCGCTACAACATTAGTATCATCAGATCTTTCTTATTGTAAAACTATAAATATAAATGTCAAAATTATTTGTAATAAATATAAATGAAATGTCAGTATATCAAAATGTCAATCAAGGTCAATTAATGTTTTTTAAAATAATTTTTGTTTGATTTTTTGAAAATTATTTTAAAAAACCTGATGTGGCCAGCACATTACCTTCCGTCAGTTCTATGTATTTTGTATAAATGTCATACAGAAAGTTCCTTGCAAAAGATTATATTTCTTGTTCATTACCTTAAGGCAGTTGTATGTATTTTATACAAATTCCATACAGAAAGTTTCTAACAAAAGATCCTATATTTCCAGTAAAATTATAACATAAACATACTGTCAACTGCACTAGACACTGACACCTTTCAATCAGAATTTTCTTATTGTAGCAGCTGTTTCCAGAGTTATAGCAAAGCTGACTAATATATATGATATTTAATTTCTTTATAATTTTCTAACTCTATGTCCATTTAATATGAAGTATAAAATGCATTCAAATCGTATAGAGAATAAATAATTATTTAATATTTATAATAACGTTAAATGTGAAAAAATAATATTTAACATCGTTTTTTCAAGAAAAACTGTTAAAATCTTCAAATGAGGGTACTTCCGGTTGTCCAATTATAACCAAAATGTAATTAGCTCTTCACATGGATGTAACGAAGAGGAATACGAAAGAATTATAATTTTTGGAATTGTAGTATTAGAGTTATCGCATTAGAAAATTTTGTCACACACAGACACACACACACACATACATACACACATACACACACACACACACACACACACACACACACACACACACACACACACACACACACACACACACACATACAGACATCATCGTAAAAATAGTAAAATCGTATTCTAGGGACCCTAAAACGTGCTTATACATCAAAAACTCACCACCGAATTTTTTGACCAAAGACAATACCTTCCTTACCTAAAGGTGACGGAAGGTAAAAATTACAAAGTTCAAAATATTAATATAAACAAATAAATTATTACACGATTTTTATAATGTTTCTAGAAACTTCATTAATGCTGAATTATTAAGGCTTGTCTGTTCATTTAGAATATTTTCGTTATTCTTTATTGCTTTACCAATTTCTATTGCTTCTAAAAAATCTAATCTTGGTTCTTTAGTTTCTACATGTAATATTTCGGGATTAAAATTGCTAGTAATAAAATAAAATAAATGTGAAACTAAAAACCAAGTATTTTCAATAATTAAAATAAAATAAATTTAAGATACATACATTTCGAAAACAAAAGTGGATCTTTATTGTAGAAGGCACAAATAGTTTATTTATTCAATGTAATCAATAGTGTGTTGTAAGTACATAAGTCACGCAAGAAAAGTGTCTACGACGCCATTAGGCCGAGTGAGATACTTTTCTCAAGTAACATCTAATTATTAACGTACTGTGCCATATAAAATTTTATCCCAACAAAATCCCAATACTTCAATAGTATTCGCGACTGAAATTAACACGTAGCCACCAAGTGGCAAACTTGCGAACCCTCCGAATTGGTAATGGCAGCCAATCACACCACAGGAAAATTACCAACTTAAATAAACGCAGCGCCTCTACAGGACATTTGAGCCGCCAATATTAAGTATTAAGAACGGTAAGGACATTTTACCGATCGAAGACAATGGGCTCGTCCAACTTTTTTTGAATTGTTTATATGTTACGAAGAATTTAAAAATAGAAATACCGTATCTTTTGTTTTCTTGAAATTATGCTTAATACCGCCCAAAATAATTATTAAAATTTTGGCGCGAAAGTTGTGACGTTACCGTCACTCCGTCATAAGTAGAGAGAACCGACATACGTTACCATTAATAATAGTAATATAATATACAATAAATGTTTCAAGAATAAAAATACGTATCCATTACAAACTGTGATCATAAAACTTTAGAGCTAATAGTAATAAGAAAACCAGATAGTTATTATATTATTTCAAAATATATATTTATTTGATTTACTTACATGAATTGGTATAGGAGTAGTGTTAAATGAAAATTTATGAAAAACTTCCCTACTACATATTAAACATATATAAAAATATAGTAAGTAAAATTAATATTTTTTGCACGTTTCCATAATCAGGTTAATCATTCGCTTTAATTAATGTGACTTTAACTCTTTCTTTAATATAATATTGAAGGTTATTATACTCACTGTCATTATTATAATTAAAATAGTATTTAAACTATTTTCTATTTATAATTAAATACAACAATGACGGTATATTGATTACAATAATCAAAGCATGGTTCATAGTAAAAAATAATCCAACATTTACATTCCTATTTACTAAATGATTACAACAATGACAAGTATTGAGATTACAATAATTAAAACATAAATTATAATACAAATTTATTTCAAAAGTATTTTTTTTATCTAAATAAAAAACTGCTCGGATATATTAAATATGTGTATGTTAGAGTATGTGTAAAGCCAATCGCAAATGTATGAGCAAAATACGCATGGTCCACTGTATAGTGACATTTTCAAAGGGTAAATAGTCGACTGTAATGACGCTGACGTCATAACATGGCGATCATTTTGCGATAAAAACTTTAATTACATTATTATTGGTTTAAAAATACACAATATATAGCAATTTTTATTTCGTTTTCATTTATTTATATTCAAAATTTATATGCGACATGTAATTTATAAAAAGTCAAAGACTTGGACGGGCCCATTGTTTGGGGGAGAAGCGTAGCAACGACTCCAATTTTCACTGAGATCGGCAACTCCTGAACGTTCGTGCTGCTTATAACTTTTTTTGCACGATCGCACAAAATTTTAAGAAATAAAATTTGAAAATTATTTTGACATATTAAAAATTTTTAGTTGGCATTTTGAAAGTAAGCTATGATCGTTGTTTTTATTTACTTACCGCCTTGCCTCCTGAACGGTAAGTGATTCACTTACCGATCAGTAATTTGTAAATAAAACCTACTGCCTTGGAAACCATACCGGTAAACATTAAGAAAACCCGATCTTGAAAAAAAAAAATTAATTAGCGCACCAGACGTAATAATCATCATTGTTCCTTTCGGGATTTATTCATGGTGTTAAAAAAGTAAAAAAAATGAGGGTATATACAGGACATGTAAGTAATGTGTCATACGTTATCACTTGTTGCAATCTATCGTAATCCGCAATTTTGGAATATCCGGGGGATGCCGTCGACAAGAATTAAAAAACCTGAAGGTAAATCATGTAAGAGATTTAGAAAATGAACTCCAAATTAAATTGGTGGATAAAAAGACAGATCGTTCCTTTATAATTCCTGGGATGTTTTATGAACTTTCCAAAAAATATTTGGATCTCAGACCACCAGATATGGAGCAATTTTTCTTGAAAACGGCAAATGTTTCAAGCAAGTTGTAGCTATCAATAAAATTGGTAATTAACCTAAAATGATTGCCAAATTTTTAAAATTGCTAAATCCGGAATTATTCACTGGGCATTGTTTCCGACGTTCAGGGGTCACTATCCTTGCAGATGCGGGTGAAGATACATTGACAATTAAGAATTTTGGTGGGTGGAAATCAACTCCAGTAATGGAAACTTACATTGAAAATTCTTTAAGCAAAAAAGAGAAGTAAAATGGAATAAAACGACTGATGATGTTGATGGGAGGAAAAATAGCAGGAATGCAGTCTAAATTTGTTTATTAATTAGTCTGAGGCCAACGTTTCGCTGCCACTTACAGCTTCATCAGAGCAAAAGACTAAGGCGTTAAAAAATAATAAATAATATTATTATTATTTTTATTTATTATTTTTTAACGCCTTAGTCTTTTGCCCTGATGAAGCTGTAAGTGGCAGCGAAACGTTGGCCTCAGACTAATTAATAAACAAATTTAGACTGCATTCCTGCTATTTTTCCTCCCATTAAAAAAGAGAAGATTGGCAATACTATTGTACAATCAGTACAAAATATACGAACAAAAGTTATTCCCTCAACCTCGAAGGAATATATTCCACCAAATACAATAGCATCGACTTCTGATTCTAATAATGTAATAGAAAACTATTATGAAAATTTAGAAAAAGAAACTGTTACCTACAAGAATTGTACATTTAACAATTGTACATTTATTATGAAAAGCCAGTAAAAACCCTGTACATAAAATGACAAACATAAAAATATTTTAAAATATTGTTCAATAATATTTCAAATTTCTGCAGTTTGTATTTTTCTTTTTTCCGTTAGTCGTAGAAAAAGTATGCTGTACAACTCAAGTGGAATGTCCATATCGCCTTCGGATGATTGAACACTTCGCCTGCGGCGTTGTGCTCAAACTTCATCCTCATGCGATATGGACATCATTTCCACTCTTGTTGTACAAACTACTATTCTAATGTGCTTGTTGCAGCTGTAAAAACACTTCATGAAGGACCAATAACAATTATTTTTTTGAATAAATAATTATTTAAAAATCACAGTAGTTTGACCAAAAACAACACTTGTCATTTTTGAAAGATTGAAATCAGATGTGGACTTTACCGGCTGTTTTAGCGCATTTCTCCGTAAACCAAAAATGCATGTAGGTATATTCTTGAATAGTGAAAGTAACAGGCATTTATAAATATCGAAGTACTACGCCACTTATTGCAAATTTAACGTCATTTATGACAACCAACAAATATTGTTTTTTGGAACAACTTGATTTTAGATTTTAATTTATTAAGAAGCTGGTTCGTAATTGGTCAACTTTACAGTCTTCTTTTAGTTCTCTTTATCATACCTTGAACTATGGCACATTACTTACATAGCACTGTGTATATTTCGATGTGTTAATTCTCAATCATTTTTTTTTCAAAATTCAGAAAACCATTTCTTATTTTTCATTTCATTATTTTTTAGTGCACCACTGCTGACATGAAATTTTTATTAAAAATAATTATCTAATGACGTAATAGACGTTGAATAGGAAATGAATTAACTCGTAATTGTTTCCGATCTAATTCATTATTTTTAATAAAAATTTCATGTGGCCAGCGGCGCGCTAAAAAAGAATTAAATGAAATATAAGAAATAATTCTCCCAATTTTGTAAAAATTCTTTTTGGTTGAGAGCATTATGTATCAAAAAATACATATTATTTATTAGTCATAGATAAAATATGTAAATGACAATGAAAACAATACTGTTACTAAGTAAACACTTAATTATATATTAATCTGTTAAATTCAAAATTAGATAATTGCTTCTAAATCACATTATTTTCTAGTGGTTTACAAGTTTCATTTCTCGCTGTCATTAGTAATAATAAAAATAAACTTTCAGGCCTACTTTTAAATTTCAAAATTTACCTAGTAATTTTTTATGATTTATTTGAATCATAGAAAAAATCTGATGTGGCCAGCACATAACCTCTCGCCAGATATTTTACCTGGTTGTACGCATAAAACGAAAAATATTTTCAAATACAAATACATGTATTCATGTCTCACTACAAAATAATTCTCACATATATTTGCAAAATCTATGGGATATTTTAAAATAAATTATGTACAATACATACATTTTCTTTATATTCAATATCCTGAAATTTTCTTTTTCTACTTTCCTTTTCTTTTTCTTTATATTCGTCATTTTTTCGCAAATTCCTTTTATATTCTTTTTTACGTATATTCTTTTGCGTTGTTGACTTTTTTTATTTTCATAATCTTCATAATAATGTACAAATATTTTTGACAGTGGCATATAAATATATATATATATATATATATATATATATATATATATATATATATATATATATATATATATATATATATAATAATAATAATAATAATAATGAATTTATATTTATCGAATAAAGAATTTAACGGTCTTTAATATAAGTATTTACATAAATTTTCGATAAATAATATTAAGATGAATTTTTCTTTTAACTACTACTTCCGGTTGTCCAATTGTTACCAAAACTTAATCAACTCTTCCCATTATTGTTAGATTGAGGAATCCGTAGTTAGAAATGTCTTAAGTCTTATAGTATTTGAGAAAATCGTGAATGCAACACACACACACACGCACGCACGCACGCACTCACTCACACACGCACACACGCACACACACGTACACACACACATACACACACATACACACACATACACACACACACACACACACACACACACACACACACACACACACACACGGACATCATCGTAAAAATGTTATAATCGGATTCTAGGAACCTTAAAACGTGCTTATTCACTAAAATCTGGATATGCGATTTTTAGCAAGAATACAATACCTCTCTTAGCGAGAGGTAAAAATATAAAATATATACTTTATAATTCTAAAGTAAAGCTACAAAATTCTTACCTATGAACGGACTAGCGTTGAGTATTCCAACTTGATTTATATCCAAGTTGAAGTCACATTTCAAAGAAGGAATAATTTGGGATATACTACTCATGGCAAACATATTCGCCCAGGTGATAGGAAGTGATCCCGTTAACATTAGTAACAAGTTAAATTTTCCGAATCCTGTTGCTGAAATAGCTTCCTCGAAAGTAGCTGGCCCTGGAGGGATATTTCCAGGTGGATCGTTTGACTTTTTGGATACATTATAAATTCCTGAAAGAGATAAAATTTCAACGGGAGAATATGAAATACAACACTATAATAATATCTATATTTCTTATTACAATTTATATGTAAAAAAATTGTTTTTGAACTGGTCATTTTAGTGTAAATTATTAACAGTTTATAATGTTTATAATCTAGAAATAAAAATGTAAAATTTATAGTGTTTACAAAATTTACCTTTTTCCCGCATCATGGCTCTACTTAGACTGAATTCCCCATAAATATAAATGTATATCTAAATTAAGACTGCTTATCTTTTCGTTTCCCACACTCTTACATACTCGAACTGTAATAAACAAACATTCCAAATTTATTATGCGTAATGATCCCAAACACTCGCTAGAGCTAAAATAATGAAATTGTTTAAATGGTATTAATTCATGTAGCAATTATTCATAACGTTACATACATTAATTGTTGTTATTCTTATTTGGAAATGTATGTTAGAGATAACACGAAAAACAAATAGACTCTAATTAATTAAGAAACTCTTAATTACTATTTAATCATAACTATAGGGCGCGAGGCGACACGTGACTTGAGCGACCTTGAAGTGCTTGAAATCAGCTGCTTCCTGTGCGCTTGTCATTTTGACAAGAACAATGTCACTTCGACAAGACCAATGTTTTGACAAGGTTTTGACTTAATTAAATTTTGAACTGTTATTATTTTTTTCTATTTCGGTGTTCTTATGTTTCTATAAAAGTACTGTTTATCACTGAAAACGCGACGTTTAGAAAATCTATAAACGTACTGTTTTTGACGCCTTTCGTATTCTAGAGGTGGTAGTCATGACAGATGAATTACATATAACCTCAAAATGGTAAGTTATGAAACGAAACAATGCACTCAGCATTTGCTTTGTCAAAATAATTTAAACGGTAAGTTTTATTTATTACAATTTAATTTTATGCTAATATTGCAATTTTCAGCTGATTGTATTCTTATATCAGGCGGGTTTTGAAATGTATGGTACACGTTACTTGAAAAGTTGACACTGTCAACTCAATTTGTGGATACATACAAGTAAATATGAAAATTTTAAGATCCATGATTTCCAGTGCCACGTCGAGGCGAACTGTCAAATATTAAATTTTTAAATATGATTTAGACATAAGTGCCATATACAAATGCAACATATGTTTTGCATTGAAGAATGTAAGAATAGCTGTTGCTGTAATGTCTGCAACTGAGTAGTCGATGTGTTGTCAAAATGATGGAATTTAAAAGTGTAGATCAATAAATTGTTCATTAATGTATTTCATTATTTAAAGAGTTTTATTTATGATAATAACTAACACGAACCAGCGATCCCGATTCGTTATTTGATAAATTTACCTTTATTACAAGATATGTCAAATCAGGTGGTTCATTAATAAATCGGTGGAGTACATTGTAAGTATTGGTTTTCCTCTTCCATAATTATACAATGCTTGATACAATGTTTTAATGTAAACAATCAGTCAGAATCACACAATACCCAAAATGTGAAATTTCAAATGTTAGCGGGAAGCGCTACCAACATAACTGACAAAAAAAAACCAAGACATATTTTTGGCAAGTTCTTTTTAAAAAATTTAATTGTAAAATTACCTCAATAGAAAAAATAGTATAAAAAACTCGTCCTTTGTAAAACTCGCCTAGCGGCTCGTTTTCCAAACTTGGACTCGTACGTTAACAGATTGCCTTATGATACTTGTGTTTTAATGTACTATTAATTTCATGTGTTTTACTGCCTGAAAATTATATAATAACATTTTAGCAGTTCAAAATGTCATTGTTGTTGTCAAAATGATATGCGCACACAAATCAGCTGATTCCAAGCACGTCAAAGACGCTCGAGTCACGTGTCTGCTCGCGCCCTATATAAATCATCATACAGAGTGATCAAAACCATCTGATAGTCACGTGACCCGCATTTTTCCCCAATGACATCAAAACTAGACTTCTGAGAAGAAAAGTTTGGTATGTAAGTTCATGGACGTGCGAATTTTTATTATAAAGAATACACTTCGACAATAAACTTGTGGTGTTCGTCCGTTAAAACCATTTCAAGTGGGAACTTAAACCTAAAATACTCATTAATTAAGCTATTAAAATTATTTTTGTAACTCACTTACCAAGCAAATAACGAAATACACTAATAAGAGTCTTCAAAAAGACTGTTGTCGATAATGAAATTATGAAATGCATGTAATAAAGACGGTAAAAATAAACAGAGAGCGTAACGAATATTTGAACAGATATTTGACAGATTGACAGAATAATACACGCCTATGAATTGCACGCTCCTTGAATTGCACGCAACTGTTAATATATGTATATTTCCGCGGAATAAAATACTGAGAACTACTCAGGTCACGTGACTGTCAGATGGTTTTGATCACTCTGTAGAATGTTGTATAAGCATTTTAGGTGTTCTTAACTGCATTCTCTAATATACCGGGTGTCCCAAGCAATCTTTGGCATAGGCGTTTAACTTGGAAAAACAGTTTTTTGTAAATAAAAAATCTGGTGTGGCCAACACAATACCTTCCGCCATTTATAGCCCGAGTCACAAAAAAGATTAAGTTTTTTGGATTAGCGAATTTTACTCTAATTTTGACAGTTTATTTCTTAAAATATAGCCTAATCTAATCCAAAGTAACTACCTGTTTTTTAAACCCCTCAACAGGATTAAATCCCAATTACAGAGTGGGTTCACATTCACACACATCCATGTCTTAGTGGGATTCGATCCGAGGGCACTCATGACATGAGGCGTTGCTCTAACCATTGAGCCATAATAAAATGAAGATTAAATTTTAAAGACCGGGATAGAATAGAATTCACTAATTGAAAAATGAGGATAAGCTTAAATATTTTTGTGAATCGTTAATTTTTATTAATCTAAATACATACCTACATATTTACTTATGCTGGAAACTGTATTGAATTTCTTTTCTATTATTCTATTTACTTTTTCCTTTTTAAAACGTTACTAATATTATTTTGAAATGATTATCTTTGATAATAGTGACATTTATCTGTCAGTTACATACATTTGAATAACTGCGTTTGTTTGTTTAAAGCGTAGACTCTGGGATTTAAATTATAGATTATTTTTAAATTTATCCATAAAATATATAGAAAAAGTATTAATGCAAATCTATAGAAAATTTAATAATCTTTAATTTTTATAATAACATTAATCTCGAAAAAATAACATTTAAAGGTATTTTTCGAAGAAAAACTATTTTCAGCTTCTAGTAAAGTGCCATTTCCGGTTATCCGATTTTCACCAAAATCTAATGGGCTCTTTCCAATACAGAAGAAGTTCGAAATACAAGATTTCAAAATTTTCTGAATGATATATAGTATTTGAGTTAGAGTGGAGGATCCACACACACATATACACATACACACACAGACATCATCGTGAAAATGTTAAAATTGGATTCTAGGGACCTTAAAACGTGGTCATTTAGCAAAATCTCGATATGAGATTTTTAGTACGATCCCTATACCTCCCTTATCAAGGGTATCGGGAGGTAAAAATGTCCGGCAAAAAATTAATATTTACGTCTTTTAAACAAACTATACTTTTTTCATTAAAATAGGTTCATAAAGTATATATTTATTTACACAATAAGAGCGCGTGAAAAAAGTGCATTTACTTAGCACAAACTGAAGAAAAAATGAAACGCTTTGACACTTTATTCATGCTTTTATTGTAGACGTACGCCACTTGAGTAAAAAGTGTTTTATTTCACTACAGGATTTGACGTACTAAAATTAAATTCAAATAAAAAAGTAAAATTTAGATCATAAGAATAAAAAATGTTTTTAAATAAATTATTTTTTCCAAGATCGACTTATCAATTGACACATCTACTGATATCTTGTTACTAAATGAAGTTGGCAAATTCAATTGAATACAGTTTTCTAGTGAAGTAAAACTACAAATACTGCTTTATTTATCCTAATCGTTTTTCCGTGATAAGACTGAAGACCTAGTTTAAATTTAAAATTTAGACTACACTTCTTCCCAGTTTAAACTGGGTGATCTAAATACAACATCAATGAGCTGAATATTTTGTTATAAACCGAATACAAGGAAATAATTATTCACTTATTTTTTTTAAATTATAATAAAAATATAATAAATGGAACAGTTACCTGCATAGCCATTGTAACTGTTAGAATCATAACAGCCATTTTTTAAATAATTTATACAGAAAAAAATATGCAAATTAATAATTTTTCCGGAACTATTATACGTATGACCATAAATGCATGCACGATTCTAATAATTTCAAAACTGTCTTTTCGTGTCATATATTCAATAATACTAATTATAATATTACCTACTTATGAAATTATGCAAAAAATTGTAATTGGAATTTAGCTTCTTATAGTGTTTTTCTATAATTAACACATAATGTATTGAAACGTTGTTACTTATAAACTACTAGTTCTCTATTATGTATACATATATTATGATAACTACATGCAAATTTTACTTTGAAAATTTTCTAAGCAAAGTAATTCAAATTATGGTTTAGAATATACTATGTACAGATTATAGGTTTACATATCGTGTATACAATTTAACTAAAAGTGTAAATACAAAAAATGTTTATAATTAAAAACTGCATTCCCGCATACACCGAGTGCTAATTTGTTCTTTAATTATTTTTATGCACGAGTAAGAGGTAAGTGAAAATAATTATTTGTGTACCTAGGCACTAAAATACCAGATTTACAGCAGAGGCAGCCGTTTGCTCTCGAAATTAATATCATTAATCATTTTTAATACCTATTTTGAAAGTTATCGCCACCAAATTATGATGCTATGTGTTTGTTGAACGGTTGCTATGCGTCTGTATAGCGGTTGCTATGTAACGGGGAGTAAAAATATTTTTACTACCTAGGCAGTAAAAGTGATATTTTACAGACTGTTAGCTGTCAAAAAATTGCACTTTTAATGTCAATCGAAAAAAATGGCTTTTGTGAAAAAAATTGCATATTTTTATTGTAAACTTGATATTTACTAAAAATACTGCTAAATTGTTATAAATTGTACCAGTTAAATATGAAAAAAAATTCGATATACATATTTCATGAAACATTTTGAGAATATTTTTAGAATGGCGCTATTGTTGCTAGGGTGCTTACATTTGAATTGAAATAAAAACAAAAAATAGAAAGTCTAGTTTGCCGATTCATCCGAAATTGTACGATAATTATTATAACACGTAGGGATCGAATCATACTTTTCGGTTACGTTCATGGTGATTCCCTTTATGCTAAAAATAAGTTTATTATTACCGTTTACTACCGACTGTCAATACCAGTCGTCGGGCAACTAAGCGTTTCTTTATACAGGGTGTTAATCCTAAGTCGTTACACCCGAAAATGGTAGATAGAACTCATTAAAACAAACAACTTTTTTTAGCTCAAATTTTTGATTTGGAGCCCCAGTTCATAGTTATTGGCGTTCTCTTGTTTTTCGAAAAATCGTCATAACTCCCTTATTTTAACGAATATTTAAAAAATGCAAAAACTTTCAGCATTTGCCTTCGGTTCTCTAAAACACTTGTATTTACAATTATTTTCTATTTCATCAAATAACAAAATGGCGACCAATCAAAAATTTCAAAACGAGATATTTTGAAAACCACCTCATCGATTTTCGAAAATAAAACATTTATAAAATCCATAAACTTTCTATTTCTCTGAAACATTTTTTTCTGTCTGTCCAAAAAAAGTTTTTATTCAAATTGAATTGCAAGATAAATTTTAACAAACTGCAACAATCATTTAAAACAAATTAGGTTTTGTGGTATAATAAATAAAATGATATAGTAACGCCATCTGTGGGCAAGAATTGTAAGTAAGATACTCCCGCCAGGAGATCATGTAGATGGTGGCCAGTCAGTGATACACGCATTATTTGTATTGATATTATCTGAATATATCTATGTAATCAACTTGATAAAGTGAGTAATTTATTAAATAAAACCCCAAATAACAGGTTTGCTGCCATTAAACAAGAAAAACAAGAAACAAACAAGAAAAATAAAACAATAAACAATGAAACAACAAGGATGGGACTAAATATGATTTTCAAAGTGGCCACCATTCGCAGCAACGCTAGCCCGGCAGCGTGCTTTGATGTTGGTGGAGACCTTCGCAAGGACTGCCTGCTTCTCTTTTATATCTTCTGCTGCAGCCACGATTCTAGCCACTAGGTCTAACTCTGTACAAGCGAGTGCAACCTCACTTGGAGCCGCATATTTCCGTACTGAAGTATCAGACTTCGGCGAGAGAGTTCCTAAGCGATTAATGCTGACATTACTAAAACTCATCTCTTTATGTCTCGCCTAAGTTGAAATGCGTGTCTTTATATTTCGCAACACTTCTCAATGTTACATTATAGATTCAGGCCAGTGACGTTGCGTTTAGAATAATTAAGCATTTTTATAACATAGTATTACATATTTGATAGTTTTCTTTTTACTAAAACTCTTAATATAAAGTATGCTACCTTATAATTACTGAAGTTTACTATTTCTTGGCCATGGTAAAATACCCCATTTTAAACATTTTTGTATTTACCCTTTTGGTTTATTTTTAAATTAGGTAAGCAAAAAAATAACATCGTATTCCCACCTGTTTTAATCCTAGTTTAATAAATGTTTAACTGAGTTACTATGAATACGGCTGTTTAAACTAACATAAATTTATTAAATTTGTTATAATCTTATTCATATTAATTATCTCATATACTTACCTATCTTGTGCCATAAAAATAGGTTTAAGGAGAATATTCTGTTTCTATGATTATTTATTTAATTAACATCAGTACAACAGTTACAAAATATAAATATTTAAGATTTATTTATTGTGTGAGACCAATACTAATCTAAATTAAAACTATATAATATTTAGTATAATTTTATTGAAAACTTTCTTCTACTGGTGGTTTCAGAAAAAATAGTAGTGGTAAACAAACTGAAAATTAAATATGTGTATATAAATTAGATGTATGATAATAAAAATTTCGTATGTACGTACTAAGAATAATTCCTCCAATTAACAGAAATGGTGGAAGACATCCTGATAATAGTAACATAGGAAAAATTACATTTCCTATAATTGTTCCAATGCGACCCATCGTCATATTCAACGACACTATCATTGCTCTAAAAAAAAATATTTAGGTTTAAGAATTCAAATTTATGTGGCGGATATTCGATATTTGTAACAACTAACGAAAATAAATTGGAATAGAGAAGCCGAACTTCAAATTTTATTTAAATACGGCAAATGTACTTACCGGACTAGTTAAATTAAAAACAAACGTAAACAGATATTATTTGATTTAGGATCTAAACAATATTTTATTTGGTAATCGCGAAGAGAAAAAAGAAAATCATTAAAAATCTATGTATAAAAACCGCAAAACAGGTATTACATTGTAATTTAGTTATTTGTTTTATATATCATTCCTTCATAAAATAAATTTTCTTTTTTTTGTCATGTTGTTTGCTATAGAAGCAATACATTCACTATATTTTTTTAAATATACGCGGTTTAGTGACAAACGTTTGTATTTATTGAAATAGGCTCTTCCGCTTTTAAGTATTTATGTATGTAATTTTAAGATTGGCACACCCAGCAATGGGTAATATGCCGTGATGATATATTTATTTATTTTAATATAAACAACATACACGTATTAAAAAAAAATTATTCATATTAATAGAAGTCGAGAAAAACGGCATTAAATTTCTGTGACATCGTGGCCTATTCAGAGAAATATAGTCATAAGGGTTGCTATGCATATAAAGATTGTTGTCCTAATAACATTTGTAACAATCTTTATGAATTTGTCAATTCAGAACCTACATCGGTATTACTAATAATCTTTACAAAATAATACTTGTGAATGAACCAGATTATTTGACAATTGCTAACTTCATTATACATATATGAACCCAATCTAAGCTTAATCTTATATGTCAACGCTTTAATTAAAAAAAAATAATGAATTGTCAATGATGTTTAGTACACAAACTTTTCCCAAAACAACTAAAGAACAATATGATATTTATGTCATATTTAGAAACTTCTACATTATTTAGAACGGGTTTGGTGATTCCTACAAATGATCTCAACTGAAAATTTATGGGAAGATTTAATTTTTTTATTTTGACTGAATATGTAACAGAAACATCACATCACACAGAGTTTTTAAGGAATACCACAGAATGTCAAGAGTAACTTTCTTTCACCACAGTCTTTATCGTTCTTATGTTCATTATTCAAGTGGAAGCAGAATCTATATACGTATAATAAGCTGCATCCTGCTAAAATATAAAAATACCAATATTTGGCAGAAAGGTCAATATTAATAATATTTGATTAATATAATAAGCTGTCACATGTGTAATATAAATCATATATGTAGTTAGCTGTTGTTATTGTTTTGTTATCTGTTTGTTATCATATCTGAAATGTCATTGTAAATATCTGTCATTATGTTCAATTGTGTTTAATAAAGCCTTCCTAAAGGTGACTCAAATTATTACAATTTATTAAACACAATTCCAAGAAATAAAGTCTCAATGGAACGACTTCTAACTCCAGAAAGATTAGACACAGATCCGAATTCTTTGACAGCGTCCATCGAATGGGAACACTGGTATAGAAGATTTCTTAACTTTTCATTGGAAAGAAATGATTCGGAAAAGCTTAAACTCCTTTTTAATTTTATCTCTCCTACTATTTATGAATATGTAAGTGCATCAGGCACATTTAATGATGCTATTTCAATATTAAAAGGTTTGTATGAAAAGCCCGTCAATGAGGTTTATAGTCGTCATAAACTTGCAACTAGATCTCAGTTACCCGAAGAATCTGTCGACCAATACCTGCAAAGTTTGAATCTATTAGCTAAAGATTGTAATTTTAAAGCTGTTACTGCAGAGAAAAATCGTGAAGATTTTGTGAGAGACGCTTTTATTCGCGGACTATCGGCTTGTCATATCAGGCAAAGACTCCTTGAAAACCCTGTTCTATCTCTCAGTGATGCTTACGAAAAGGCTAGATCTTTGGAATTAGCTCAAAAACAAGCTGTATCATTTAATCAAAGTCTCGTGGTGAATGCTACATCAATTTGTCAAGCTCCTACTACTCAGAATTTACCTGTCTCCAATCACTCGGAAGAAACTCTTGCAGCCACGAATCGGAGATGTATATATTGCGGTCTAGAATCTCACGCGCGAATCAAATGCCCGGCTAGGAATGTCATCTGTCATCTCTGTAAGAAAAGGGGACATTATGCGAAGGTTTGTAGATCTACCAAATCAGACTGGAAACAAACTGCATCAATGATCATTGCTACTAACTGTGTTGCTTCAGTTTCATCAAGTCTAAAAAGGGCTATAATTCCTGCTCGAATAAATGATTCTAAAATTCAAGCATTGGTTGATACTGGTAGTTCCTGTAGCTTCATCAACGATCGATGTGTACAAGAACTAAATTTACCTGTATTTCCTTCACGAGATCGAGTATTAATGGCAACTACTTCTCTTCACTCAAACACTGCTGGTGTATGTATTGTGACTCTCTGTATTCAAGGTTATACATATAAAAAGGCTCGCCTAAGTGTCCTGCAAAATCTTTGTACTGATATAATAATTGGTCATGATATCATGAAAGAACATTCAAGTATCAATGTTGAATTTGGAGGACCTAAATGTTCATTGAATATATGTAGTCTGGCAGTAGCTAAAGTGGAACCAGCCGATCTTTTTGAAAATCTCGCTCCCGAATGTAAACCAATAGCAGTAAAATCTCGTAGACAAACAAACAGCGATGCTAAATTTATCGAAGCCGAAGTGGAACGATTGCTATTAGAGGATGTAATCGAAGCTAGAAAATCTCCCTGGCGGGCTCAAGTGATTGTGACATCATCAGAGAATCATAAAAGAAGAATGGTTATTGACTATTCGCAGACGATAAATCGATTTACACAGTTGGACGCATATCCACTACCTCGTATAGAAGACATAATAAATAATGTTGCGAAATACGAAGTGTTCAGTACCATAGATTTAAAAAGTGCATATCTTCAGTTCCCGATAAAAGAAAAGGATAGACCATATACTGCATTTGAGGCCTGTGGACAACTATTTCAGTTTAAAAGGATTCCTTTTGGTGTCACTAATGGTGTTGCCGCTTTTCAAAGAGGGATAAACAGCATCATACGTTCAGAAAACTTGATGAATACTTACGCCTACTTAGACGATGTTACTATATGTGGTAAAGACCAGAAAGAACACGACGAAAACCTAAGACGTTTTATGGAAGCCGCTCGTAAATATAATCTAACTCTGAACAATGAGAAAAGTGCATTTTCTTTACGATCAATCAGTCTGCTAGGATTTTCTATTTCCAATAAAACAATTCGACCTGATCCTGACAGACTTAAACCATTAAGAGAGCTTCAACCTCCAAATAATCCATCAACATTGAAGAGAGTTATTGGAATGTTTGCGCATTTTTCTAACTACATTCCTCGATTCGGACAGAAAATAGTACCTCTCTCTCGCAGTCCTTTTCCTCTTACATTGGAGGCAATCAAAGCCTTCCAAGATTTAAAGCTAGATATAGAAACTGCTGCACTTGCTCCAATAGATGATGAAGACATATTTACGGTTGAAACAAATGCCTCAGATGACGCTATTGGAGCTACCCTTTCTCAGTCAGGAAGACCCGTAGCTTCTTTCTCTAGAACTCTCTCTGGATCTGAATGCAGACATTCTTCCGTCGAAAAAGAAGCTTACGCTATCGTCGAAGCTACTCGTAAGTGGCGACCTTATCTCATGGGTCGTCATTTTCGGCTTATCACCGATCAGCGTTCCGTTGCATTTATGTTCAATTTAAAGACTACCAGTAAAATAAAGAACGAAAAAATTCTCAGATGGAGATTTGAATTGTCATGCTACAGTTACGATATAATTTATAGACCCGGAACTGAGAATGCTGCTGCTGATACGTTCTCTCGAATTTGCTCGACTACAATATCCAATGACATACGTCTTATGAATCTACATAATTCCTTGTGTCATCCTGGAATCACCCGAATGTATCACTGGATTCGGAGTAAAATTCTTGCAGTTTCTCTTGAAGATGTTAAAAGAGTAACATTGAATTGTCCCGTTTGTTCAGAAATAAAGCCACGATTCTTCAAACATGAAGGTAAACTTATTAAAGCTACTTCTGTCTTTGAACGCCTAAATATTGATTTTAAAGGACCAATACCATCTTCTTCTCGTAATCGTTACCTGCTGACAATTATCGATGAATACTCAAGATATCCGTTTGCAATCGCTTGTCAAGATATGACTTCACATACTGTTATAACTGCACTAAAAAATATTTTCTCGTTATTTGGTACCCCTTCATACATCCACACTGACAGAGGGATGTCATTTATTTCTAATGACGTTAAAAATTTCTTGAATACTAATGGTATTGCTACGAGCAGGACAACACCATACAACCCCCAACGCAATGGACAAATCGAACGTTACAATGGTATAATTTGGAAAACCATCGAACTCGCACTTAAATCGGAAGGAAAGAAAATTACACAGTGGGAATCTGTTCTCTCCAATGCACTCCATTCCATTAGGTCGTTACTGTGTACGGCTACAAATGAAACACCCCATGAGAGAATGTTTCGTCATCCTAGACGTACGAATAATGGACAATCTGCACCCGCAAGGTTACTACAGTCTGGACCAGTATATCTACGACGTTCGGTACGCAATTCTAAATTCGACCCTCTAGTCTCAGAGGTCAGTCTTCTTGAAAGTAATGCTGAGTATGCTCATATTCGATATCCTGACGGTAGAGAATCAACTGTCTCCACCCGTCATCTAGCTCCTGTTCCAAGAAATTCGAATGAAGAGACCTCACACGAAAATATCAGAGAAAGTTCAACTGATCTAGAATTATTAAATTCAGACCGTCAGGATCAAGAGGAAAATGTTATTCGTTCATCTAATGACTACGAAACGTCCTCTGAAACATTCCCTATACGTGAAGAGACAGCTCCTACGAACGAAATCAATCAACCGACTGTCCACATGGGTCCTCAGGCTCAAATTCTACGCCGGAGTTCAAGGCTTCGAAAACCTCCATCTTACCTCAAAGATTATGTTCCTCGTTAGTTTTATGGGCAGGGGTGAATGTAATATAAATCATATATGTAGTTAGCTGTTGTTATTGTTTTGTTATCTGTTTGTTATCATTTGGTTATCATATCTGAAATGTCATTGTAAATATCTGTCATTATGTTCAATTGTGTTTAATAAAGCCTTCCTAAAGGTGACTCAAATTATTACAACATGTCAAATAATAACGTGATAACAACCATAAATACATAGTTTTAGCAGTCGTTATGATAAGGACTGTCAAAACGCTTAACAATTGTTGACAGTAACCACTTTCCGTACTGAGAATACCAAATTCGATTTTAAAAATCTTTATAGCACATAACAACCATAAAGACCATAACGACTACACAAATATTGAGTTCTGAATAGACCCCATCATCTGTGCGAAGTTTTAATGTCGTTTTTACTTCCTTGTACGAAGTAAAGGAAGTATTGTATTCGCGAAAAATTTCGGTTTTCAGATTTCAATGGAAAAATCCATTTCGACCATCCCTGAATCCATTCTGACTAATTTCGTCGTGACGTCTGTATGTAGGTACGTACGTATGTATCACGCATAACTCAAAAACGGTAAGCCGTAGAAAGTTGAAATTTTGTATTTAGGACTACTATAACATCTATAGTTGTGCACCTCCCTTTTTGGTCATTACATAATTTCCAGAAATGGTACTTTATTTGAAGCCTATAATAGATCTTGATGAAAAACTATATTAAAATATAATCCAAAACTTTTCAAATTTGGTATATAAGACTTTTATATCAATTGGAATAACATAGCAGATTTTGGCTAAAATAGACTAACCGGAAGTGATATATTACCTGAAGTTGTTAACAGTTTTTCTTCAATAAAATGGTTTAATTTTGATTTTATAATAAATGCTTCAAATAAGTGTTTTAGGGAATTAAATTCTGCGTTAGCACATCAAGTATTATTAAATTAGCCCTTTGTATAAGCGAGATATGTAAATTTAAAACATATACTTTTTGGTTTTTGTAATGAAGCTTGCTATGGATTAGGACAAAAATAACAAGATATTAATGTCAAATTACGTCAAATACGTGCACTTTTATAATTGAGTCTATACTTCATATTAGTCTTGCGTACAAGGAAGTCGTGTGGTGTCCACATCAGATTTTTTATTGAATACTTTTAACACTTACAAAATTTAAAAAATACACACACACACACACACACACACACACACACACACACACACATATATATATATATATATATATATATATATATATATATATGTGTGTGTGTGTGTGTGTGTGTGTATTTTATATATATATATATATATATATATATATATATATATATATATGTATTATTTACTCGTGATATGATTAATAATCGAAGATATTGCTTGTGAAACCGAAGCAGCACATATCACTCGTCCTTCGGACTCGTGAAATCTGCAACTCGGTTCACTCGAGAATATCATTGATGGTAATCGCATCACTTGTTATATTCCGTATGAATATAGTATTAAGAGGCATATTTACCCCTGTGCTGAAATATGAAGCGAAAACTCAAATAAATTGTTCCTCTACTAGAACTATTAACATTTTTAAAAATTCAACACAACACAAACTTACTTGCGATATTAACCTGTATTTAAAAAAAATAATTATTGAAATTTATTAGTATTTGACATTGATTTTATGGGAAAATCTAGAAATGCTGTTTTGCCTATAAAATCAAAGTCAAATATTAATAGATTTCAATAATTATTATTTTTAAATGTAGGTTAATGTGGCAAGTAGGTTTGGGTTGTGTTGAATATTTTAAAATGTTGATAGTTCTAGTACAGGAACAATTTATTTGAATTTTCGCTTCATATTTCAGCACAGGGGTAAATATGCCTCTTAATACCTAATTACCTGAGACTAGTGGGGAAGAGCTCTACTACCACCCCTATGAGCATGACGCACGCCACCCCCGACATGGCGGTGTAGGCCGAGGAGAAAGCCAGTATCACAGACGGATTTGTCACCCAAATCAGTGCTAAGCCGCACATCCCTGATATTAAATACAGCCATCCTGTAAACACAATAGTGAAATATTATACTATCAATAAACTGATGAAATTATCATTATATAAACTATGTATGTTATCTATTGTGATTTTATAAATTAGTGAAGGGTGTAAAATGGTTAAGATGTTCGCTGATAAAAAGTTTATTTAAAAAACATCTGTAGGTAGTTTCTAACTCTAAATTAACATATTATTATTTACTAGGTAAGGTTGTGAGCATGGTAACTGTTATTGCATGATACATTTTATTCGCTGACTGGATTCTCTTATTAATTTCGCTTTTCAGATTACCCTTACTGTTTATTGTTGATCCTAAGTATATGAATTCATCCACTTGTTCTATGACTCTTTCATTTATTTTTATTGTTGTTTCTATTTGTTCCTTCGATATTACTATTATCTTTGTTTTTTCTGCATTTATGTTCATGTTATCTTTCTGTAATACTTCATGCCAAACGTTTGAATTACATTGGAAGTCTTCTTCATTTTTTGCAAATATAGCCAGATCGTCTGCAAATGCAGATTCGGCTATACGGCTTTTTTAAAAATTTGTAGTGCCCTATTTCAACTTTCTTTGTCTTGTCTTTAATATTTTTCACGGTGTAGTCTAAAAATGTGATAAACAGTATTGGACTCAAAGCTTTTCGTAGGGTTTGTGTGGTAGTAAATTCTTCTGTTTTCTCATTTTCTGTTCTTACATATTTTGTTGATGTTGTATAAACACTTTTAATTGTACGTAATAGTTATTATTTACTTGTTTTTCTTTTAAAATTTTCCACATTTGGTTTCTCGAAACTCTGTCAACTGCTTTCTCTATGTCAATAAATGCTGTGTATAGTTTGCAGTCACTAACAATTATTATCTCCTAAGAGAAAACATGGCTAGTAGATAAAAGGAACAAGAGCAAGTTACAAGCATCTGAAATGAGGTATCTAAGACGAGTAGAAGAAATACGAAGAATAGACAAAGTTGGGAACGAAGAAATAAGGAAAAATCTGCAAATTGAAAGCATACAGAAACACAATAGACAAAAAGCAACTAGCATGGTATGGACATTTGATAAGAATGCCAGAAGACAGACACGCTAAACAGGTGTGGAATGCAAAAGTAATGAAGAGGAATAAAAGAGGAAGGCCAAGTAAGAGTTGAGAAAGTAGTGTAGAAGAAATACTAAAAAGGAACAGCATTAATATTCAAGAGGCAAGGAAAAAAGCAACACACGGAAAGAAGTGGAAGGAAATAATAAGCAGAATAAAATAAGAAGTGTAATTTCCATACCCAAAAGGGTATATGGAGAATTAAAAGAATGATAATAATAATAATAATAATAATAATAATAATAATAATAATAATAATAATAACAATAATTGTTACTAAAACATTCCTTAATTTACGTACTAATTATTACATTTAAATAAATATATTTCTTAATTAGGTATTTACATTATGATTATAATAATTAAGACAATAAAGATAAGTACATTTTTATTATAAGGTTGTTAAAGTAGAACAATATTTTTTAGTCAACATTTGAGAAAAATTGAATAATATTATTTAGAAATTCATATTTGTTTTGTTTCATAAATATACGAGTAATTAATAAAAGTCCACATTATATTTTTAAATAGAAATAAAATACTTGCTCGATTATAATATTCATATCGCTAAGTGATTGTTACCATAGATCTTTAGCCTATTCCCATGATGAATGCACTAGGCACTAAGATGGACGTGTGTTAGTGTTCGTGTATAAAAAGTAGGGCGAGTATCAAAAACTCTGGCATTTTTCGGTTACTATTTAGGAACAAGTGGCACACATAACAGAGTCAAAATATAGATTTAACTTAAAATCATCTATGTAGCGGTAGCGGTATATTTTTTATTTTTACATCTTAACTTTTCCAGAAATATGTTTTACAATGTGTGGTGGCGAAACACTGCCACATACAAAGGAAACACAGTGAAAATAATCCTCCTAACATACCTCTAACGACAACTATTGAATTTTTTTAGACATTTCTTAAAAGAAAGGTGTATGACAATGTGTAGACTCCAAAATGAAAACAATTAAAGTGCAAGATTTTTCAAAAAGTACGCAAAATACATTTTAAAACCCGCCAAAGACGCACGCAAAACAGGTACGAAAAAGGTCACTTTTTTGGGCATGCTCGACAAAAAGAAATTTTTATTTCTATGTAATGGGCAAAGTAAACAATGATTCATGTATAAACATTGTTAAAATTTTAAATTAGATAATTACTTTTTATATTATACAGGATGTAATCATACTTCGGGAAAAAAAAATGAAAGGGCATATAGTAGGTATTGACCAAAATGAGTAAAAAAGGCTTAGTCAATATGGGTCCGGTATTTAACTGTTTCCGAGAAAGAGGCCATTTACTATTAGAATCGAAGAAAATTGACAAAGATAGTGATTGAACAAAATTTTGTCTATGTCAGTATATAGACTAAAAAAAAAAACAATAAAATTTTATATGAAACATTTTTCTCAATTTCTGATAGTAACGAAGTTATTTGAAAATCACATATTGGCCAAGGTTGCCACAACATTTAACTAACTAAAAAAACAAAAGCTCATCTAAGTTGATCTCTTAAAGATAAACAAAAAGTATTATAGTTTTCGGGATAGCAGAGGTAAACCCCGTAAAAACTCATTTTTAACTGCCTTATATCTCGGAAACTATTGAAGATCGGACTTATATTGATTAAGTCGTTTTTACTCAGTTTGGTCAGTACTATATGCTCTTCCATTTTTTCCCCGAAGTATGATTACACTCTGTATATGTAAAATAAAATGTATGTACTTTTATCGTTTACAAAAAAAAATATTTAAAATAGATTAACGTCAAGGTTAATATTAATATTATTATTATTATTATTATTATTATTATTATTATTATTATTATTATTATTATTATTATTATTATTATTATTATTATTATTATTATTATTATTATTATTATTATTATCTTATCTTTTGTGTTTTGGGTCTACTAGGAAGTTAAAATTTATTTACACTGTTACTGTTAAGTTATATGAAACGGTCAACAAGTTTCGTGTAAACTCTTGGCACATTGATCAAATGATACGCGAAATACCTACTAATGAGAAGTAACGGTTTATCTTCGAAGAGAATTGTAATAATGTTTTTCAGCGAGTTTATTTAAAAGTAAAGCAAAACTATAATTATTATTCTCAGACAAGTTGTGTGAAATACTACAATACTTAAAAGATATCATTTTTATATTTAAATCGTACAGTGACTGTATGAAATTTTCTGTGATGAATTTAATATATAGGGTGGTGAATCGAACACCGGAACATGGGGATTTAACATGTAAAATCAGATTTTCGTATTGAAGCTTTTTACCTCCCGCTACCCTTGATAAGCGAGGTATAGGGATCGTGATAAAAATCGCATTTCACGATAATGTCTGTGTGTATGTGTGTGTGGATCCTCCACTCTAACTCAAATACTATCATTCAGAAAATTTTGAAATCTTCGGACTTTTCTGCATTGGAAAGAGCCCATTAGATTTTGGTGAAAATCGGATAACCGGAAATGGCATTTTACTAGAAGCTCAAAATAGTTTTTCTTCGAAGAATACCTTTAAATGTTATTTTTTCGAGATTAATGTTATTATAAAAATTAAAGATTATTAAATTTTCAATAGATTTGGCATGAATGTGTGTGAATGTGAACCCATTCTGTAATTGGGATTTAATCCTGTTGAGGGGTTTAAAAAAGGAAGTTACTTGGATTAGATTAGACTATATTTTAAGAAATAAACTGTCAGAAAACTTAATCTTTTTTGTGACTCTTGCTGTGAATGGCGGGAGGTATTGCGTTGGCCACACCAGATTTTTTATTCTAAAATAATTAGAGATGCAGAAATTACGAAAATCTGATTTTACATGTTAAATCCCTATGTTCCGGTGTTCGAGTCACCACTCTATATACGAATTTGTGTTTATTATGATAAGCTTTTCTAACTTACCTAAAATAGTTTTACTGCTTAGTCTGTTGGTAACAAACGCAACAACAATGTACATTATTATTGTACATACTCCAACAATTGCAGAATTTATGTAGACTTGGTTATTAGATATTATCTGCAGTATTAAAACAAGAAATTATGTACATACATAGTTATAAAATAGTTATTTGTATATCAAGGCCGCGAAATCACTCTTTAGCGTACCGAGAGAAAAATTGGCAAGACAATCTCGAGGGCGCTAAAGGATTTCGCGGTCAAGGTGTACACAATATTTTTTGTGCAACCGAAAAAATATGTAATTACAAAGTTTATTTATTTTAAACAGTTTTGTTGTAAACAGAAAGTTAGCTTTCAAGGTGGCTATGGGATTTTGACATTTATAAACAAAACCATGCAATTATCAAATGTCAAAGTAATTGTTTACCTAATTTCGCGGCCGCTACCATAACAACGGTTGCGAAATCCAATTTCGCGGCCTGTATTGCGGCTGCGAAATGCTCATTTCGCGTCCGGTTGCACAAAAAATAAAAAATGTAAAGCTTACTCCTGTGCAAGTGCTGTCGTCTTTTGTGGTCGTAACATTGTTATTTTTTGAAAATAATGTAATTATTTCACATACTGAAATACTTTTTGCATTATTTCCAGAAATTTGTTCATAGTCATCTAAGATTGTAAATAACTGAGGAAGCCATAATTTTAGTGTGTTAGATCTGCAATATATTACTTATTATAACATATATGACATTTTATGTTCCAATTAAATTTAAAATATACAAACCACAAACCCAAGTAAAGAGCAGAATTGTATGGCAAGAACTAAGCAAGCTGGTACCAAATGTGGAGGAAAGAACAATGGTCTAATTTGTTTCCAAGCCTTCTTTAGAGCACCAAATTTAGTGACTTTCTTTGATGATTTATGTAATATTTCCTTCTTTTTCTCATTAAATGACGAATTAATTATTAGTTCTGAAACCTGATATAATTTTACATATAGGCCAATTTTAATATAGTATAATATTTACTGGATAATTATTTGGGGATGTTTTATAATTTATGGAATACATTTTCTTCAGCACTTGTAAAGCTTCTGTATGTTTTCCTGTTATGATTAAAAATTTTGGACTTTCAGGGAATATTGTGAAAGAGCATCCAGCAACCAAACTTGGCAATGCACATATTAAAACATAAATTTGCCAAGGACTGATAACTGAAAATGAAAATATAAATATTTATCACCTATATCATAATATTTTTAAATACAGTAACTTTTTCCGCAGACAGATATATTTTTTTAAATAATTTTAATTGGCACAAATATTAGAAAGTGGCTATTTTTACTTAAAATATGTTTCACGCCAATAATTGGCTATTAGTACATTGTACATAGTTGTTGTTGCATTCAATATTAAATTAGATTATGTTAATGTACATATGTTATGTTCCGAAAAGTCAGAGCACCATTGTTTTTCCTATTGATAGGAAGTGAAAATGAATAGGATGCAAAACGTATTAAAATCTTTTTAGTTTACTATAGCCAATTATTATTCGAACTTATCGTCCCTATGCGCAAATAGGTTCATCCTAAAGCCTGCTTCAGAGTTTACCAGTGGGAGCTTGTCAGGGTAGGCAGGTAAGGCAGTGCCGCAGCAGAAAAGAAATAAAGCTATATAATGTAAAGTAGTATGTAAATTAAATTTCAACTTATTCCATTAATGCTTGTCTTTATAAATATCAAAAGAATAATTTAAGCCACCACCATAACTAATCTGTAATGCAGTTCACCTAATTTACACCCTTTGAAGTGCTTCTGCCTTATGTTTTTGATACGGCTTTCATTCATACGTGCGCTAGACAGCGCTGTTCGAGGCAGTGCTTCAAATACAAAATGCCATGAGAGGATAAAAGGTAGTTACTTTACTTTCCACACGGCCCTATAGAGGCTGAGACCGTACGTGAATACAATCAAACGCGGCATACTGACAAATTTTGTAAATAAGTTCACGACATCTACTGTACATGTTGCAAGCCAGATTAAATATATTAACGACATAAACATAACAACCTGTCTAGCATTTTTATTGTAATAGGCCCTGGTTTGCGACTTTGATACGTATGGCAGTAAATATTTAATTCTTTTATTTTTCTCGTAGTTTTTATAGTTTACCTACGTAGGGTTTTTGTATTTTGAATTTTAGTTGAAAAGAAAACAAGTGTAATCCAAGAACAAATTAAATACGACTGGGACTTTAAAAGATAAGAACTTCGAATTAAATGATAATAATATAAGGAATAATTCTGAAGATATTATTTTTTAATTAACAAAAATCAATTTCATCGACTATCTTATGAAGATATACTGTATGTCAAAGAATTAAAACATACATACCATCTCTGCTTTGTTCTGATCTTAGTACAACATTAATATATATATATTGGAGATGGAGGCACGATGCAACTAACACCTGCTATGATAAATATAACTGGCTTGTCGGCAGTAAAGTAATTCATAAATTATTTTGTTGGCCGTGCACACTTTTTACTAGTACCACTAACATACGTAAAGATCACATTGCTCCAACTTGTAAATTAGTACTTTTAAGGAAGCAAAATATTTCTACCGCAATTGATAGCGCAAGAAAAATTGAAATTAAAAATTTTAATTCGAAGGTGGAAGAAATGTTTTGTGGTCTGGCAATTTATTTTTGTACAGAAAGGGGGAAAACATGCAGCTGCACATCCCTTAAAAAATATAACTTTCAATTATAAGGCATTTGACCTAGATGCCATGCCTCACCAAAGTTTTGATGCACGAGCCGCCACTGGAGTTTACATAACGTAACATAACATATCATGGCATAACATGAAGAAAATATGAATGTATGTAAACCGGTATAGGATTTCATAGTTTTCGTAAGAAACATAACATAACGTAACTTAAGAAAACGTAGAATATGGCCAAATTTTATTTCCTTACGGATACGTTATGTTAATCGGTTATGTTCGGACGCGTATGTGAGTCGTCGTGTACCACATTTCAAAACAACAGAATAGCTGTCAATGGAAGTGTCAATTCCAGTTTGCGTTTGACATTTAAGTTGCTGTCAAGATGGATGAAGCATTCCCAATTCCTTTTGTTGAGAAATATGCTTCAATATATGATAAATCTCCACGAGATTTTAAGGATATTAAGAAAAAAAATATTGCGTGGATTGCAATATCCGAAGTTATGAACCAGTCCGGTAAGATTGCACTAAATTATTAATAGCAAAAATATCGTCCGTATCCATACTAGTATTCTTGATTTTTAGACTAACAAATAATGTCAACATCAAACTGAATATATGAGCAAAATATTTAACATGAAGTTAGCAGATATTTATAATACTTTGAACTATGAAACCTTCACTGATTCCTTATGTTACGTTATGTTATGTAATGTTATGCTATGATATGTTACGTGTTAAGTAAACTCTGAAGCAGGCTTAAATATTACTACCTCTGTTTTGTTGATACATTTATAAAAACTAACAAATTCATGAGCAGTGTTGTAACTGATCTAGATCATTTGATTTAAAACACTGATCTATTCATTTAGTACGGTTTTTGATCTGATCTAGTTCCTTTTATACAGATCTTGATCTGGATCTAGATCTAAGAACTATATAATCTATGATCTTAGAAAAAAGATCAAATATACGGGAATATACGGGAAAGTTGAATAAACTTGGAGAAGACGAAAATTATTTCTTTATATACCCAACAGTTTAGGCCATCCCAAATGAGAAAACAAAAAAAAAACAAAAATTTGAAACCAGAAAATCCAAGAACAAATTAAATACAAGTGGGCTGTAATTTATTTTACTCACTTAAAAAACTCAATGGCTTATAATGATTGTCTGCCCATTTGATATGGCCTGTCTTAATTTATTACATTTCAACAATTCTAATGTTTAAAATTATTATTTTTGTTTCTGTTTGTACTTTATTCGTTAATTCAGCATTAATAAAACTACGTACCTATGTATCTAATTTTCTTCCTATGTGTAAGGCACACGGATAAGTATATTCTTTGTAATTAATTTACTGTTTGTATTCCTATTTAATTAATCAGAAATAAAAAGAATTTGAAAATCGTTATTGATCTTTTTATGATCCCAAATTCCTGATCTCATCTGAAAAAAAAATCCGGTCGCAGAAATTGACCTATGATCTGATCTAGAATATATTAATAATTGTAAAGATCTTGATCTTGGTCTAGTTCCTTAATAAATAGATCTGTCACAACACTGCTCATGAGAAACAAATAATAACCTTTATTATTTTCCATTTCCATTGCAATATACGAGTAATATAATCTCACATCATTTTATCCAACTTTGAAAGACCTACACCAGGAATGTGAATGATTCACTTTGTTTTGATGTTGGATTTACCGATTTGACAATATTTACTATTTTAGTGTTTTTGTTATTTAAATAATATTCTACATTTTTCTGTTTCACTTGTTTACTCGGACAGAGTGACGTCATTTACTTTTATCAAATTTTCTTGATATATAATAATTTCTTAAAAACGGGATATATTGAGATATATACAGAATGTTCCAGGCCACCAGTTCCAAGTTTTCTTTTTCAAAACTACGACGTCCTAGAGGTTCAGGAAATAACTAGTATAACATAAACCTATCTGAAGATTTTAATAGTAGTAGTTTCAATTTCCGGAATTTACTGGAAGTAGACGTAACAACACTCAGGTTCAGAATTTCAAATGGGAACTTATGTCATGTGTATTATTGTTGGATGTATATTCTAAAAACAAACAACTTTTATTGGAAACATTTTTTTATATTAGGTATTATTTACGAAATAAATACTAAAAATAGTTTAAATGTTCGATGTGCCATGTGCCTTCCACCTTTATCGGTGAATTTTTGAAGCCGGAGTTGGACATTGTTGACTGCGCTTACACTTCATTTTCATTCAGTGAGAGGCAGACGTTCCAAATCCTGTCCATCATGTTATTCCTTGTGGCCATTTCTATTTTATGTTATAACTGGAGGAAGCGATCTATGAAACTCATTATAAAATCTGCCAATGGGGTCCGGTACTAAAAAAAAGTTGCATATATTTTGTCATATTATAAAAATATGACTAATTTTTACTGATTTTTTACCAAAATATTTTTAAAATATAAAACTTTTCATTCATAATTTTAATAAAAACGATTAGCACTATAACGATATGACGTCACAACTGTATTTTTGTATCAGTTTACCATTTTTATTAATAATAGTATATTATGTTATTAGGAGTAGAAAGCGGTCTTTTTGTGTTGAACCCAGCTATTGCGGCCGAGGCGCTAGCCGAGGCAAGGTAAGCTGGGTAAAACACAAAAAGGGCGTTCTACTCCGAATGACATATACTATTTTTTCTTCAAGTGTTTCAAATAATTTTTTGACATTTTTTTTGAATTTTTTATTGTAGTGTTTGCAATTTCAGCCAAAGCTGGCTGTGTACACCACAAAACAAAAAAGATACAACTGTCAAATAACAATTTTCAATATAATCTGTGTTGCCGTGACAACTGCCGGCGCCAGCAGTGAACTAAGCCACTAACATTTTTTTACTAGTATAACAATAACAACATTTTTGTACTAGTAAGACAATGAACAACTTCTATAGTGTGTGTACAGTAGCATAATATGAATATTATAATACGCTTGAAGAAAAAACATATTTATTTAAAAAATTTCCTTTAACAAGGTACAACTATTCGCGTCTGAAATTAACCCGTAGCCACCAAGCGGCAAACTTGCGAACCCTCCGAATTGGTAATGGTAGCCAATCGCACCGCAGGAAAATTACCAAAATTACCAACTTATACCTTGTTCCATTTAAGCCATTCAGTATTGCAGAACATAGGGAATAGTTTTTACCTCTCTGATTGGCTGAAATTGGACACAAGAGACAAATTTACCAATGTAATTTCGGCTACTTAAAACTGGCGCTGATGCGAGCGACATCTGCTGAATGGCTTAAATGGAACAGAGTATAGTGGGCCATCTTAAATAAACGCAGCGCCTCTATAGGACATTTCAGTCGCCAATAGTTTTCTGAAAGTGACAGCTGTCACTAGTTAACCCTCATTGACATACATTTTTTGGCAGAATTAATGACATTGACAGATATAAACAACTTTAGTCAGTAGGCGAAGTAAAATTGCAGATATGACGTCACACAAAATTAATTAAATTTAAAAGATATATATTTCAAAAACAACATACGTTTGGATAGTGTAACAAACGCTAAAATTCGTCATTTTATTAAATCTTTCAGAAAAAAAGTTAATTGAAAAATGAGTACCGGACCCGAGTGGCCGTTACAAAGTTTTATGGTACTTGTGGTTAGTGTTCCTGGAGCCAGGTAGATTTTTCTATCCTGGACCGTACCCGAAATTTGCGTTGAAGATATTTTCTAATTATGTATTTTTAAATCTGTATTAAAATAATAATGCGTTTTAAATTTACATCTTCTAACATTAATTTGTAATTTGAAAAAAGGTTAAAATATAAGATGTTTCCTAATTATATACATTTAGATCTGTCTGCAAATAATAATGCGTTTTAAGTAATATCAATTTGTAAATTGAAAAGAGATGAAAACATTATAGGGATTACAATAAATTCAAACGTAACTTTTAAATACAAACAGTTTTTGGAAATTTTCTTTTGAGGTACATGCAAAACCTTTTTCAGTATATACAAATTCATCAAAACGAAACGTCGTTTCTGTGCTTGATCAGTAGTGTTTATATAAAATTGCAAGTATGTCGAGACCCTGGGATTTTTTGTGTTGACATATTTGTTATAGTTTCAATTTACAAAATTTATAAAAAAATTCAATATGATTTTTTTTTTAATACGGCCCATTACTTACTCTAAAAGTGATGCCTTCAAGTTCGAATAATTTATGAGTTCTGACCACTAAGATTCCCCAACCCTCCATAAAACAAGTTTTAGTATTTATTTCGTAAATAATACCTAATATAAAAAAATGATTCATCAAAAGTTCTTTGTTTTTAGAATACACATCCAACGATACCATATATGGCTTAGGTTCCCATTTGAAATTCTGAACCTGAGTGTAGAGTTACGCTTACTTACGGTAAATTCCGGAAATCAGGACTGCTACTATTAAATTCTTCAGAGAGGTTTACGTTAGGCTAGTTTTTGTCTTGAACCTCTAAGACGTCGTAGTTCTGAAAAAAGCCTGGGACGGGTTGTCTGAAACAGCCTGTATATACTCGTATTATGATTTTAAAGGCCGTCGCGCAGTTGAGCGAGGCGCAGCGCGGCGAAGCGAAGAGCGGCGAAGAGTCATTTTTAGGACCAACGCGCACTTGCGTTGCGAGTAGTTTTCAACGAGAAACGGCCGCGTTTGCTTCAAAAGATGGACAGCTCGGAGGAAACGCAACAAGGCAGGCACTATCCATACGAGACAAAATTATAAATTATTTTGTTTCATCCGTAGGTTCAGTGCAGTGGCAAAATGCCATGGTACAGAGAGGCCGAAAAAATGTTTAATTTTTTTGATATATTCTACTACATTCTGTAACCAAGTAGTTAATCTCCTTTTTTGTTGAGTCTGCAATACTATTTTGTACAATAGAAATCGTTTAATATGTAAGGAATTTTCTGAACTAGTTTTATAAACTGTTTCCAATTTTAAATCAAATTTATATTTTGTACATTCATTTCTTTATATTTTGAAACCAAAATAACTAATTTTTCACATTTTACCATAATCTATACGTATTGTTTTGCTATGATGTGTGAAAGGTGTGAAATTTAGTTCTAGATCTGCTATTTTCGATGCGTCTCGGGTATATTCGTTCTGATTGCACACTTCAGATCAGCGAAGAGCAGAGAAAAATAATCTCCCCGAAGTATTCCGGCGAGTCGTTTCGCTTCTCTGCTCTTCGCTGCTCCAAAGTGCGCGTATACACATAATATTATATTGAATGAAAAAACGGCTCTTCGCTGCGCTTCGCTTCGCTTCGCCTTGCCCAAGTGCGTGACGGTCTATATGAGGTTATTTTTAAATAAGAATGATACGACAAATATTAAAATGTATTTTACCATAATTAATAATATGAAGCTTCCCCATAGGCATTATAATCCATGCTAACATTGGACATATAAAATTGACGGTTCCTATGTATATCGCTGTGACAACAAATACTTTACTTCTGTATTTAACAGAATGAAATTCAGAAAGATATGACAGTAGGATTGCAAAAGGTCCAGCAATACTAAATAAAATAAATTAAAAATGTTCCATAATAAATATAAAAATACTTACATAAATCCACTGCAAAATTTACAGAATGATAGCATCCAAATATTAAATGAAAAAGCACATATTACATTACATACTCCATCTGCTAAAAACCCATAAACTATGAGTCGTTTACGTCCAAATGTGTCTGCCAAGTAACCCCAGAAGAATGCACTAATAATCATTCCTGCAAAATATTTTCATTATTCTCTTTCTTATGTTACACTCCTTCCTACGTAATAATTTTACTAGAAACATGTTTTGTGAGTGTGGTAATAAACCACGATTCAAACTTTAAAAAATGAAAAAATATGATGGAAGTATGATCTTAAGAATATTTTGTTTTTCGTAAAATAAGTATAAAATGAAAATGTAAAACGGATGACAGAAGTAGAGGTATTATGATTGATATCCTTTTCAAAGCCAAATGTTATATTTGTCGCCTTTCGTATACGAGACAAAGTGATAAGACGTTGCATTTGCTTTATGTGTCATTTCAAAAACTGTAGTAAATATGTGGACGAGTACTCGTAATTATTTACAATATATCCTCTATAATATAAAAATCATATTTTTAATACTCCTATTTTTGATATAATTATTTGCGCAGAGAATAGAAATAAAACCCGTTTTAATTTCATTTTATGTAGTAAGTAACTAATATATGATATTTGATAACAATAGTAACTGATCTTATAACAACGGCAATTTTTGATTGAAAAATATATAAATATATCTTTCTTAAGTTGCTCAGCAAAAATTTATTTAATAATATTTTGAGCCTGTTTCACATTTTTCAAAAAGTATTTTAAATTAAAGTTTATGCAATCTTTTTCTTAGTAATAATTTTTATTTTTATAATTTGTTATTTTCGTAAATAATTAAAGAGAAAGATTGGCGCCAAAAATAGTCATAAAAACAACCCTCCACCCCTGTGACGTCATAGCTCTTACTACAGCTACTACATAATACATAGCTGACTCGTCCGCCATATTAGTGCCAAAATGAAAGCAATAAATTATGAAATGCATTTCTTACAAGTTTATGTAGTAACTATTTTTCATATTTAAATACTACTACTATATTTGCTATATTATATTTATTTAAAATAATAATGTAAGAAAAAATACGGTTCGTTAAGATTTTTGAGTTTAGAGAAAAATATATGTATTGCATACCTGTAAAAATTAAAACCATTTTTCAAATGATTTGCACAATTTGGTGCAGAACAACCCGTCATTATGGATAATTTATATGATAAATAACACTGTAACGCTGATATTGAATGATTTAAGTGGCTCCAAAATGGTGGATGAGTCAGCTGTAATTTGCTCTTACATTACGTCATTCACAGCCAATAGGAATTGTAAATAAATAAAAGTAGGCGATGTATGTACTTTGACGTCACATTCTGTGTTACAGCTACTAGATAATACATAGCTGACTCGTCCGCCATATTGGTGCCAAAATCAATGCAGTAAATTATGAAATAAAAGTGCATTTATTATAAATTTATGTACTAATTATTTTTCATAATTAAATATAACTTCCATATTTCCCATTTTATATTCCTTTAAAATAATAAAACAAGAAAAAATACGGTTCGTTAAGATTTTTGTGGTTAGAGAAAAATATGTGAATTGCATAATACCTGTAAAAATTATAACCATTGCTCAATTGATTTGCACAGTTTGGAGCAGAAGAACCTGTTATTATGGATAATTTCTATGATTAATAATACTGTAACATTGATATTGAATGATTAAAGTGGCTCCAAAATGGTGGACGAATCAGCTATAATTTTTCTAGTAGCTATATTCTGTGTCAGATCAGGTAACATTTTCAGAAATTATACAAATTTCAAAAATTATTTGTTAAATATCTAAAATTAGTATTTCATGATATTTTAAAATTTGAGGCTATTTAAAGAATGATAGGTACCTTCTTAAATTTAATAATTAGAAGGCATATAAAAATTCTTGTAATAGCCTTATTAGGCAAAATTTGCCTCATTGCTTACTATCTGACAGTGTATCATGGATCTATTTTCTTAAAAGAAAAATCAATGCTCACTAGACAGAGCAAAAAATACTAAATTTTCGTATTTATCTGTTTTTCCTTATAACTTATTCATTTTAATTTTTAACCAAATCAATATCAATATTTTTAAAAAAATTTCTTATTTTATTTTAATGATTTCACAATGTACGAAAATACTGTTAAAAGTTACTGGAAATCTATTCTATGACATCATGCGAAACATTTATGTATGACATATAGGATTGTCAGTATTTATTTGAAATTTTTACCAGTGAAAGGGCTGGCATTAAGCATCCCCATCTCAACGAGCGAGAGCTCTAGATCACATTTTGCTGCAGGAAGCACAAATGCCGTTGTTGTTGGCACGAACAAAGCTGCCCAACAACCAGGCATGGCTGCTAGAAGTAATAAATAGTTGAAACGACCAAAACCCGTCAATATTACAGCTTCTTCAAAACTGGCTTTCCTTGGTTTTGATTCCTCATTTGATTTGAGATCTAAAATATGATTTATATATTTAGGAAATATTTATATTTTACGTAAAAAAAGGAAACTTACTAAAATGATATAATAATAAACAAAAAAGTACTCGAAAAAAAGTGTTAATTGCAAACAGGAAGCATATGTAATCAACATACTGTAGATAAATTTGTTTATTATGAAATTATCATAATTTCAATGAATATTATTTTTTATTTATTTTTTTTTATTATTAAGTTTGTCAATACAAAGATGCCTGCTATTTTAAAGGTCGATTAAGATTGTATTGTACGTATCAAATGAATACATTTTTGTCGAATTAGTCACTAAACAAAATAGCTAGAAATGGTATCCTAGTCAATTGTTATAATGCATAAGCCTTATGTACAAATTATTATGCATTAAGTATTAAAGCATTCGGTGGAAATGAGCCTTTATTTATATTAGGTAAACAAGATAATTACAGAATGCGTTTTTAATTAAATGTATATTTGGGAAGATTCCGTTTATCACAGTTACCTACAATTCATACGCCGAAGCCTCTTGTACTGTTACATGAAACACTGTATATATGGCAAGAGTAAAACCTAAATTAAGACGTTTGGATGTTGTATTATGATTATTTTTTTGCAATATTATTTCATTCTACAAATGTTACTATAGATTTAGGCACGATATTTTAATCACCGGTTAAACAGTACGTTAACTTAACTGTCAGTTAAAAGAAAAACATAGCATCGGTATCAAAAGTTGTAAAAATTACACATGTGACAAATTTTCTATGCTCATTGTTCTTATACAGACAGTTAAGTTAACAGACTGTTTAACCGGTGATAAAAATATCGGGCCTAAGTCGCCTGTAAACCAAGGCTTATATATATATATATATATATATATATATATATATATATATGCATTAAACTTTTTGATTATTATATAAAACATAATAATATACATATTATAAATAAAGTTTTATTCGATTAATTGAAATTAATACAAAAATCTTTAAGGTCGGTTTTCAGTCACTGATTAAAGTGTTGGTTAGCACTAACTATGGTTAACTCATTGATTAAATCAAATTTGGGTTTTTCAATCACTGGTCAGAATCAGAACATAAAATTAACCGCATGATTACTGCCTCGATTAAGTTAATCACGATTAATTTAATCAATGCTTTAATCAGTGATTGAAAAACCGGTCCTAATTCTTCTAATGGATCATATGTGGTTATAAGAAGGTGGAAAAAACAAAAATGTAATAATAAATGTGGGATACTTATTCAAAAAAAGTTAAATAGAATGAAAATTACACTTACCATTTATTTTCACATTTGTGAATTCCATAGTGCCATATTCCTTAAATTTTCTCGATTTCTCTTTATCATTATTGTCATTCATTATATAAAAAAAATATATAATATTCGATAATTTTGTACTACAAATGAATACAATCGTTGCTCTACTGATAGATGACCATGTGTGAAGCTATAATGAGACACTCTTATCACATTTCTTTTTGTTTATACAACAGTTTATAAATTCTTGTTTATACAACGGTTTTAAAATTATATAGTGTAATATAATATGATATGTAATCATTATTGTTATTAAAAATTTCCCAAACCATGAACTGTTGTTTATTGTTTACGAGAAAAACTTGTTTTATTTCCTCGTTAAAAAAATACAAATATAAAATACGAGTATATTGATAGAATATTGGAAATTTGTATAATGGTCTACATGAATAATAGTAGTAATTATTTATTTAAATAAATATATTTATTTATTATAAAGTAAATATACATATATACAAAGAGGAGTCATGGAAAAGTCACAAGTATTACACGTGTGAAATATGATAAATTTACAATGCAGTTCGTTTGAAAGTTGTAATAAAACTTTTCTAAGTAAAGAAATGATAAATTGTTGTTAAGCGAAAGTTACATAATTGGTGGCAGTTGAAAACCGTTACATAGGTATTTAATATTTAATCACCCGAATTCTCTAACAAAGTAGCTAACTCTTAGCAATATTACTATAGCAAATAATCAATAATAATTGCCACTGAATAAAATGGAAATGACAGGCTTTACATTTGTTTCTATTGGTTGTAATTTTTAGCAGCGTTTCTAAGAGTTAACAACTTCCTTACTAAATTGGGCTGAATGGCCCAGTTTACACCGTAGACCTATATTCGACCTATACCCCAAATTTGACCTAAATGTAGTTGGGTCGCCTGGTGTAAACACCTAAAATATGGAGCGGCCTGGCTTAGGGCAGGCCACTTTTTCATCTGGCCTGACCTATACTTGGCCCAAATGTATTTATTGCGGTGTAAACAGCTTAGACCTAATATAGTTCGAAATTTGTACGGTAGAGTAGATGTCGGTTAAATTGAGAATATAGTGATAGTGATTTACATATATGCCAGTTTTGTTTGACAGTAACTATTGTGAAATTCTGTATAATAATAAAAACATGAGTGATAAGAAAATAAAAGGAAATAATAGTTGTTTTTTTTAACTTAAAATTAAACCGATAGGTGGTACAAACTAGTACCTATATCCCACCTATCCTAGGCTCTAAAGTATGCGGTGTAAACAACCCAATATTTTTTTGACTTTGTCCTAATATAGGTCACGTATGGGTCAGCCCTACCTCAGATCGTACGGTGTAAACTAGGCCAATATGGAAAAACAGTTTTACCTTGCGCGTTGCTTCTCCAGTTATTTTAGAAAAAAAATCTTCAATAAAAATTCTGGAGCATAAATTCTAAATTTTGTTTATTATTATTTATACTATACAACTTCTATCTGAAGTATTTTTATTTAAAATAATTTGACAACACAGATGCAACTTGCGAGGTCAACTGTTTTCCTACATTAAATGCCTATATTACAGATTTCGAGCGCCATCCGGTATGTAATTTTTGGAGACATTTAAGGTGCATTCACAAATGAAAATTAGGTTTAGATTTATGGTTTATACTTTAGATTTAAAGAGTTTGGTCGCATATTATGTAATGACTCCATTCACATTTCAGAATTTAGGGTCTCTAAATCCAAACCATAAAGCTAAACATTGCAAGGTTCAAACTTTATGTTTATGATATAGTTTGACGTCACAAATTTTACCAATGAGAACGAGTCTGAAATGATATAGATATATACACCCATCTTTATTTAGTATCCACTTGGTGGATTCGGTTTTTTAAACAAATGCGAGAAGAACATGGAGACTGTCATAACTTAATTGCTGAAATATAACCAATAATGCCAAGCGAATGACAGTTTCACGGCGCACATGTGTCTTGTTAAGTACTGCTCTACAGATATTTTAATCTTGTTTTTGAAGCATTTACACAGATGTCTGTACATATCAAAACTAATTTTCAGGTAATTTAAACTTGCATTTATGAATGACTTACTTAAACCTAAACAAAAACCATAAACCTAATTTTCATTTGTGAATGCACCTTTTTATACAGGTTGCTCATTTTATATGTTCCCGCCTGAAAATTCATGAATAAGAAACTTATTTTACTTTTCATAAGTGACTTGGTTTTTATATTTATTTTCTTGTTCTTACCTACTGTGATTATTCGATTTAAAACTTTCAGGCGGGAACAGATAAAATAGACATCCTATATTCCTAATTATACTGGCATAAGTTCTGAAAATTCGACAATCACTTTCAGATACTGCGCAAATGGTTTTTTCTCTTTCAAATTTCATATTCATTTGTAACATAATTTTTTAAAAACTGCAGGAACAAAATATATACTTACGAGTATTCTTAATTATCTCATCTTAAATATAATTGTAGACCTAAAATACTACTATTGTCAATGAATTATTCTTATGTCTAATTATACATATTATACACGTATGTGGCGTCTGCATTTCTGAATACTGTATTTGATAATATGGAGACCAATCAGATATTTTAAAATTGGTAATCACTTGTTCTGATTTCTGGATTATTTGAAATCAGCTGACTTTGATGGCAGGAATAAACATAAGAAGGCACAAACTGCAAAGAAATTAAAATTGTAATTATTATCTAATCTATGAGGAATGCAGATGGAATTATTTATGCAACAAATGCATAAAGTGTCACTTTTTTCCACTCAAGAGAACTTTCGACTCGAATTAGTACACAAAACTGTTTTCTTTTCTTTTGATTAAATGTCAAAACTATGTCATCTACATATTGTGAGATAGAAAAAAAGTAAAATACTTACAGAAGGTAACTCCTCCTACAAATACAAATGGAGGCAAGCATCCAGCACTCAAAAGAAGAGGGAAAGTCATGTTTCCTAAAGTTGCTCCTATTCTGCCCATCATAAATGATATGGACACCACCATTGTCCTGAAAATTTAGAAAAAAAAAATCAGTTGAATGTATAGTACAGACATTGAACCACGCTAACCGCGGTTACTTTTTCAATCAATAATCGGTTGTATTTTCGGGACGCGGTTATTGAAAATACTGGTAATTTTCATGTAACCACGCTAACTGCGCTAACCGCGCTAGTTCGGCGGTTGTCGTGCAGTTACATTTTGACGCATGATAAATGAGCACTGGTACCAACATTACCAAAGGCGTTTTTTATTCAGAGTGGTTACCGCCGGTTACATGGTATAGTAAGACTGGCGAATGAAAGTTGACGTTTAGATTATTTAATAGATGTGGTTTCTTTTGAAAACATTTCCCTATATTTGATTTGAAAGGAAACTGACCCTTATGTATTGCGTTACAGAAGATTAGAATTGTACTCAATATCAGGGGGCATTTAAAATGAACTTAGCAACAAGATTCAGGGATGTATTTAAAAAATTTAATACCGCAAATTCTAGTTCGTTCGTCTCAGGTGTAAGCAACCCTCGAGTCGGAATTACTGTTACAAGAAATTAAAAATAATCCTATTTCATAGAATTGCCAAACTAAATAGTTTAAAGGAAAATTGGGAAATGATCGGACACGCAGTCTAATGTAAATAATTTATTTCCTGGCCTACGTTTCGACTGTTACTACAGTCTTCCTCAGGGCTAGAAATGGTCAATGATTATAAACGGTAACGTGGAGATCCCCCATATGACCCAATGGAGATAACAATTGAAATTTATTAAATATATTGTATTTATATAATATATCAAGTCAAATAATTTTAAGCTGGAACTCAGAGAAAACTCAAACAACTTTTCTAAAAATTTAAAACGTTCTGAATTTTTAGAAAAGTTGTTTGAGTTTTCTCTGAGTTCCAGCTTAAAATTATTTGACTTGATATATTATATAAATACAATATATTTAATAAATTTCAATTGTTATCTCCATTGGGTCATATGGGGGATCCCCACGTTACCGTTTATAATCATTGACCATTTCTAGCCCTGAGGAAGACTGTAGTAACAGTCGAAACGTAGGCCAGGAAATAAATTATTTACATTAGGCTGCGTGTCCGATCCTTTCTCAATTTTCCATTCTGCTACCAGTCGATCATCGTACTCCACATAAATAGTTTAAATATCAAAATATTTTGTTATAATCAACATAAACGAAAAATGTTTAAAATATTTTGATATTCAGTTACGCTAGTCGGCCATCTATTTTCAGCCAGACATAGTACTATATTTCTGTGCTTTCCTAGTCCAGCATTTAAATGGGTTTATGTAAATATTTCATACCTGAAGATTTCGTACAATTCTATTCTTCTCTAGGGTTTAAAAAAAACCACATCTATAAAATAATTTAAACGTCAACTTTCATTCGCATAATCGCATTTTATTGAACCCTCGGTTAATTACGGTGTCGTCAAACATGTAAGCGCGGTATGTAGGACGGTTACATGTCAGGTTACTGTACCTAACCTTTTTTAGGTGCCAAAAATTAAGACTAGAGTCTGTGACATGTTTTTTGAACGTATTTTGCATTAGATGAATACGCTTCAAATTAAATGTGTGCCTGAGTATCTGAGAATCTGGGGAACCGGGTTCGATCCCGACCGACGCCAAATATTTCGAATTTTAAATGGCACGAAATTTACCCCTGTGGTTTACTCTCCACGCCAGCGATGAGTGCTCGTGAGATGACGCCTGGTAAACGCCCGCACGGTACAAATATGATATCATCATTACCGATATCTGCGAACAAATCAGATTGGCACACCTAGCAATGGGTAATATGCCGTGATGATATATTTATTTATTTATAACAAGATAAATATTTAACAAATGTCAAATTATTAATTTGACAGAAACGTCTATAATAACCGGACATATTTTATTCACACCGGTTACGCGTGGTTAACCATATGTTACAACTAAATTACAAAATATTAATTTTAACTTCAAAACGGTAGGATATATAGGGCGCGAGCAGACACGTGACTCGAGGGACCTTGACGTGCTTAGAATCAGCTGATTTGTGTGCGCATGTCATTTTGACAATACCAATGTCATGTTGACAAGACCAGTGTATTGACTTATTTTGATTTTTAACTGCTAAAATATTATTATTTTTAATTACATCTGTTTTACTGCCTAAAAATTGTAAAATATTAACATTTTAGCAATTCAAAATCAAAATAAGTCAAAACATTGGTCTTGTCAAATTGGCAATGTTCTTGTCAAAATGACATGCGCACACAAATCAGCTGATCCCAAGCAAGTCAAAGTCGCTCGAGTCACGTGTCTGCTCGCGCCCTATAGTTATCATAAATGTAGGTGCACAACTAGACTTTATACAAAGTAGTAAATAATAAAAGCGTCAGAGGGACATCAATATGAATTATAGACCCAATCATAATATTGCACGTATTTGACATTAACATTAATTTTTTTTATTTTTTTGTTATTCTTTATCCTTATCCATAGCTTTATTACAAAAACCAAAAAGTATATAATTTTTAAATTTACATATCTTGCTTATACAAAGGGTTAATTTAATAATACTTGATGTGCCAGACGCAGAATTTAATTCTCTAAAATTTGAAGCTTTTATGTTTAAAATGAAAATAAAATTTTATTCAAGAAAAACTAATAACAACTTCAGGTAATGTATCACTTCCTGTAAGCATATTTTAACCAAAATCTATTATGTTATTTCCATTGACATATATATCCCAAATTTGAAAGGTATTGGATTATATTTTAAAATAGTTTTTCATTAAAATCTGTTATAGGCTTCAACTAAAGTACCACTTCTGGAAATTATGTAATGACCAAAAACAGGGGTGCACAACTAGATGTTATAGCAGTTCTAAATACAAAATTTCAATTTTTTACGGCTTACTGTTTTTGAGTTATGCGACGAAATTAGTCAAAATGGATTCAGGGATGATCAAAATGGATATTTCCGTTGAAACCTGAAAACCGATTGTTTTTGCGATCGCAGTACTTCCTTTAGTTGAGGTTAGCTGTTAGCTGGTTACAAATTGTTACAAACGAAGAGAAAAGCGTTTCGCTTTCCCAGCTCGGATCCGGTAACATTGTATCCGCGGTTAAACGATAACCATTTTCAGTGGTTATCGTGGCTCAGTGTCAGAATACATGTTACTGTAACCCCTCTTCTTACACGGTTCATTATTCTATAAATTTCCGCGTTAATTAAAAAATATTGGATGCTATTCTGAGTCGCGACTAGACCGACTAAGCAAGTAACTAGCTAGTCATCCGACTAAAGTATCGAATGAAAGTAGACGTTTAGATTATTTAATAGATGTGGTTTCTTTTGAAAACATTTCCCTATATTTGATTATGTATTCCGTTACAGAAGATTAGAATTGTATTCAATACCAGGAGGCATTTAAAATGATCTTAGCAACAGGATTCAGATGTGTATATAAAAAATTTAATACCGCAAATTCTATTTCGTTTGTCTCAGGTGAAAGCAACGCTCCAGTCGGAATCACTGGTGGAGGAAATTAAAAATAATCGTATTTCATAGAATTACCAAATTAAATAGTTTAAAGATAAAAATATTGTGTTATAATGAACATAAACGAAAAATGTTTAAAATATTTTAAACGCACCCCTGTTTTGATATTCAGTTACCCTAGTCGGCTATCTATTTTATTTCATACTGTGTCGCATTTCCATGTTTACAATTGTGATTTCAGTCCGGTAAATGAGACTTTACGGTATTATTATTCTTTACCGTACTGTATCGTTGCTAAGCAACCAATTTCTTATTATGATAATTTATAATGAACTACGTGATGGAATAGAACATTTTGTCAAAACATTCGTTTCTATAAACAATTTTATATTTTGTGATTTTTCAAACCTATACAAATAAATGATATACACTCTATAAAGGTACAACTGCAATATAATAATCACTAATACTCACCAGATCTAACATGTATGCTAAAATTACATCCTCTGTTATGTTTCTTACTTGATTTTCTTTTTTCCATTCCATGAAAAGCCGATATTCGTTATTATATCTATCTGCGGATTTTTTGGGGATCAAATTTCCCTTTGCTTCCGCAGATTTTAATAAAATTTGATCCGGAATATCATTTTCCATATTCATTTTTGAAAACGTTGCAAAACGTTGTTAGAAATATCAACAAAACAAAATTGGTTGCTATGGTATCATGACTATTTTATTTTTATTAAGACCCAGACGACATGATTGTTTTTAAAGAGAAAAAGAAAGGTTGAAATAAAGCAAACTTTCATCCAAAAATGCGACACAGATATGAAATAAAATGTTGTACGTCATACGTCCGTTAAATGATTTTCACGGTACTCATTTCAAAATTCCAGACTCGGCTCCTTCGTCGCCTCGTCCGGAAACATCTTATTCGTACCGTAAAAACTCATTTACCGGACTTATAACGTAAATTACTATTTAGTCAGACATAGTAATGTATTTCTGTGCTTTCCTAGTCCAGTATTTAAATGGGTTCATGCAAAAATTTCATACCTGAATATTTCGTAAAATTCTATTCTTCTCTAGGGTTTCAAAAGAAACCACTTCTATAAAATAATTTAAACGTCAACTTTCATTCGCTATTTATACCATACTCGCTTGCTTAGTCGAGCGCTCAGCAGAGTGTATTTTAGCACGATTTTGTATGTAATTGGTACGAATATACGAAATTTAATAATGTAATTAATCTTATATTACGTATTAATTGAAAACAAATTTAAATATTGGATTTTTAGTAAGAAATAAAGAAATATTAGTTACGTTTCTATTAGAGAAGTATAGGAATCCAGTAGAACAAAAAATGTTCAATACAAAATGCTTATTTTTGCGAATTCCAAAAATATTTTTTGTAATATATTCAATATATTAAATTATATTGCCCATTAATGTTTTCCTGTATAAGTTGTAAAATATCCTGTATATGCACAATTTATTTACCTTAAGGTAGTGGGGAACAGTTCCACAATGACTCCTATAATGACTTGGTTGCAAATGCCAGCGAAAGTTATAAAACTTGAAGATAAAGCGAGAGTTGCTAATGAACTCCTGGACCAGTAGTTAGCGATGCCAGTTACCCCAGATATTGCAAATGATGTAACTAAGAACAACATGATAAATTAGTAACTGTTCCATGTGGGTATAATTCAAATAAATATTTACTTAGTAAATTTTTCTTGCCCATTGCATTGATCAAAGTGCCAACAAAAAAGAATCCAAGGCAAGACCAAGATGCAACAATAATGGAATTAATGTAGACTTCGTCGTCAATATAATTCTGAAAGAGAAAATATAATTAAACAAAAGTGTGTGTGCTGAGTAATATACATTTTAAATTTAAAAATTAATAGCCCGTATTCTTACTTCTTGAAGTAGCGCTACTTCGGAAGTAGCGATTTTTCAATTTTTTAAATTTTATTTTATTTTATTAATACATAATAAATTAAATCTATAATATTGAAATAAGTAATATTTACAATTTAATTTATTTTTCTTGCTTTGATTTATAAGATTAAAGTTGACATTTGACAGTTCAAGTAGCGATTTTTCAGAAGTAACGCTAGATACTTTAAGAGGTGATAATACGGGCGACTTTTTTTTATAAATTTTAGACTAGTGAAAATGTAAAATATGTTACTTGCTCATTCAATTTTTTTGATTTCAAAATAGGTATCTTAAATTATTTGTCTCACATTTAAATGTTCGTACTGTACATATCAACGACCAAATATAACTAGACAAAACATTCCTTATCCCTCCTCACTGAATGTTTTGATTTCGGCTGGACACACAGAAAAACTAGAGATAGATATATGTCTTGTCTAGTTCAAGTATTTCTCACTAGAGGCCACGTCGAGTGTCTAGTGTTTAGTTTGAACGTTGCTCACTACAGGCCACATGGAAGCATGTGTATTTTGTCTTTGTTTTGTAGTTGTAGTGATTTTGTGAGTGACACGTTGGTTTTTCTTTAAAATTAAACCCTATAAATTATTTAATGTTAACCTTAAATGTTAACCACGAAATTTTAACTAAGAACACTTGCGCCTCTAGTGAGCAACGCTCAAACTAGACACTGATACTCTACGTGACCTCAGTGGTGACCTCTAGTGAGAAATACTCGCACTAGACAAGACATATCTCTATCTCTACTTTCTCTGTCTGGCCAGCCGAAATCATAACAAACCAATGAGTTTTGTCTAGTTATATTTGGTCGTTGGTACATATCTTATCTAAATTATTAAATTTATAATATTACTTTAATGGCAGGCTGCAGAATTAAACATGAAACTAAACCTTGATGACAATCAGAACTAAAGAAGAACTACTGTGAACAATAGATTTGTTCCAACAAAAAGTTTAGAACCGTTCAGAACGTGATTCAGAACTGCTTAGAATCCATGCGCGAACTTATAGTTCTAGAATCGACTTGGCTAGTGTTGGAACGACTTAGAACCGGTTGAGAATTTTGTTTGTATATTCTAACCTATAAAATTACACCTGTCAGAAAAAATTGTACTTTTGATTAGGTATAATATATTTAAACTGAAGAAATGGAAGGTAAGTTCATGATTAAAATACAAAAGATGTATACAGGATGTCCATTTTATAAGATCCCGGCTGAAATTTTAAGAATAGGCAAAACGGAATACATTTCATAAGCCACTTGGTAATTATTAGTACTATAAATCGAATAATCACAGAAGGTATAAGCGCAAAACTAAATTTTAAAAATCAAATCACTTATGAAATGTATCATGGATTGCCTATTCATGAATATTTAGGCGGGAACTTTTAAATTGGGCACCCTGTATAATTCGAAAATATTCCAAAAACACTTGGTCACTGTATTAAGGCACTATCATCCGGAGGTAATTTTCATTGTTTTGCCTTATTTCCATAACATCGTCCAAGAATTCTCTATCACTTTCGCTAGAAAATTCTGACAATTCGGAAAAATCGCTGTGTTGTTCCATTGCTAATTTCATTAATAACAAAAACAAAATAAGTCAGGTTAGATAGCATGTCAATCTTATTCAGAATTAATAATTCTGGTAAAATCCTGGAACTTTAAGACAGTTCAGAATCGGTTCGGAACACAATTTAATCATTCTTGGAACACTGCACTATAAGTTTTGAATTTTAAATTCGACTTGTCGGAACGGTAAAATGGCTTTGCGCAAACTCCGTAAAAACTTTTGTTGGAACAAACCTATATTTTCTATTAATTTTTAATATTATACGCTGTACCTACGCATTTGATACGAATAAATAAATGTCTGTAAACAAGTTTTGCACAAAATCTTGTCCTATATTTTTCTGACATGACAAATGACAAATCATATCTCAATACAATGAATAATCGGGCCTATTCTGTAACAAAGTGGTTAATTTGCAACTGGTAAAAACCATTGACCAATGAAAAAAGATATTACAATGGCATGAACAATACAATATTTTATTTTTACTTAATATAATTAATTAGTGACTTGCTAAAAATTAACCAGTGAGTTACAGAATTGGCCCATATATGTATTTAAATTGTTATACGTACCACTGTACATTCGGTAAAAACATCTTCTTCTAATGTAGAATTTTCAATCCCAGATTTTTGCGCTAACATATCACATAAACTTGCATCAGTGGCGAAGCTGTGAGCTTTGTTGTACTCTTCAATAGTTGTGAACAGTTGTGGCAGCCATAAACGGAGAGTATTGACACTGAAAAATGTGTCATTTAGTTGGATGTACTCATAGTAGAAAGATGTTATGCGTTAGTAGGTATTGATACTATGGCCCGTAAATTCTCGCATGGCTTGAAGAAGCACTAATGGCGAATGTGACCATACCCGTATTTTTTTAAATCGATGAATTGTTCGTAATTTACGAGAAAATAATTATTAAAAATATGGGGAAGTGATTTTTGACGTGAGCGTGGTAGAAGCGTGGAAGAAGACTGAGAGGGAAAGAGATAATTATAGCCAGCTGTGTCATGGGATCATGCCATACACTGCCAGACCTACCACAATAAAATCGCGACGCTGATAGACTGATCTATACTGTCTCTTTCCTTCCCGCAGTCTATCTTTCTTCCGCGATTGTAACATGCTTGCGGCATATATCCCTTCTCCAATAACTGCTAATAACAATATTATTACAAATTAATGTTTAGTTTTTATTATTATGAGAAGCTATAGTGGCTAGTTTTTATAATTTATGACATATATTGAAATTCGAATATAGCCACATACCTCATTCTTCAATTTTCAAATGTTAACTCTAATTATTAAAATTACTTTTTGTACTACAGGTACGTTTCATTTGACAAAAAATAAAAACGAGCGTAAAATAGAATAAAATTAATAAATTACAAATACAATGCTATTTCAGAAGTAAGTAGGTACTTACCTATAGCATTATTTTAAATGTGAGAGCTTACCTAGACCTAAGGTAATTTATAAAGATATTGTTTAGTTGAATTGATAGGTATATAAATTATAACTTTGGTGAATAAAATGTTAAATAAATAAAATAAAATTTCCAAAATTAGGTTAGCAAGGTAGCAATATGTACATATATGCTCGTATTAAGGTAAAAACATGTAGTAACAAACATTATAATCACTTATTTTGAATGATTAGTCATTTACATTATTGTAATCAAATCACCCAAAGTAAAAATACATAGGTATTGGAAAAATTAATAGATGGTGTCTAAGATTAAATGTAACTAAAACTAATAAAATTACCCCTTAACCTTAAAATTAATTTTAACAAAAACTAAATACGTATTTCGAGAACTAAATTCTCATAATCATAATCAGTAGTACAAGGGAAAGTTAAACAGAGTAGTACTTAACATATCAACCATGCTACAGGTCCTAACAACTCTGAAAAACAAGGGAAAGAACTGGGACTATATAGGGACGGGAGTCACAGGTGAATGATTACCTACAAACTAAGACGAATTAAAATTTATTGACTAATTATTATTGGACGAAATTTTCTTACGTTGTAGCAATTTAAAATTTAATGACTAATTATTATTGGACGAAATTTATCTTAGTTTGTAACGTTTTAAAATTTAACTACTCATTATTATTGAACGAAATTTATCTTAGTTTGTAGGTAAACATTCCTTGGTGACTCCCGTCCCTATATAATCCCAGTTATCTTTCTTGTTTTTCAGAGTTGTTAGGACCTCTGGCATGGTTGACATGTTGAGTAATTTTTACTACCTACTCTGTTTAACTTTCCCTTATTGTACTACTGATGATGAGAACTTAGTTCTCGAAATACGAATTTAGTTTTTATTAAAATTAATTTTAAGGTTAAGGGGTAATTTTATTAGTTTTAGACATAGGTATCGTATTGGTATGATTTAAAAACAAATGAATTTATTATTTTATTCCTAGCTTAATATCCCTTACTTCTTTAATTATGAGTAAATACTACCAGCCATTGTCTTTATTGCAAATGAGCTTTTTTTGATGTCATCAAAAAGTTTTTTTAACCAAGAAATAAGAGGGACATATAACTAAGCAACTGTAAGAATTTAGTTTTTTTGGCTTAGGGCGGTAAATATACAAATCTTCAAAATTTGGCGCCTCCAAGCAGTTGCTTGCTTTGATTGGGCTTAGTTCTGTCCTTAGCGCCGGCTTTGCAGGGAAGAGGTATTAGTCAGTTTTCGTTTTTAGCATTATGCTTTGTAGCAAAAACACACAACACGCAACATGCAACCAATGTTACACGTAAGTTTCAAAGATTCCATATCTACAATCTGATAATATTGGGTAATATGAATAAAAATGATTATGTGCTCTGAGTTTATACTCAAGAGTATGAGCATGAAGTGTGAGGTTTTACTCCATTTCATATGAATAAAAGTGATGTAGACTCAACGAGTAGATGCTCTTATATAAATGAAGAAGATGCTCATATGAACAGCATCTATAGGTTTACAGCTAGCGTTAACGTTCTTGACAATTGCCTACACTTGTCATAATATTTGAAACAAATTTGACAGGCTACTTGGCGTCCTCAATTTAATTAAAATGAGTAGTGACCGTAGGGTGATGATGAGGAAAGTGGAAAATGGTGACATTCAAAAGGCGTTTGCGATAATGCTGCGGAAATTTACAGTTTTATTTTCAAAATTGCAAACACCAAAAACAAGAAAAAATAAAATTTTTGCTTTGGAATCCTTAAAAAAAATTATATTAGGAAAACTTTAGACAATTTCTCTATTACTCCATTATGGTAGTAGGGACTATTTTTTATTCATACCAAACTTGAGTTCATACTTAACTGGTTTGCATATAGGGAGTAGAAACTCAAAGGAGTATCTACTTCTACATTTTTATTCTCACGAAACGAAGTATGTGCTTTCATTTTTGGAGTATAAAGCATATACTCAATTTTATTCGTATCACCCATAATTTGAACTTCTTCATCTCAAAATTTTTATGATTTTATTTCATAATAAATTCTTTCCATTTCTAACGTTCTGGGGTTAAACATAGAAATAAAAATGATGAATTGGAATTGTACTTGTATATCTCATCAAATTAAACTATGAGCAATAGAAACAATTAATGTATGTATCGACAATAAGATTGGCTCTGACATTTTATGGAACATTTTAAACATATTTTTTTGTTTGTTATTCATGAAAGTCTCTTTTTCAGGTAAAAAATATTTTTTCTCTTACCCCATCATTCCAGCAAATTGAATACCATTAATCAAAATAAAATTCATCAAATATGGTGGCATGATCATCCCCTTCATCTGTCTCATTCCATCACAGAATTGTTGGAAAGCACTCTTCTTGCCTGGAAGATCTCCAACAATCTTTCCATGTATGGAAGGATCATATTCTTTCTTCTCTTCAATTAACACCCTAATTGGATATTGGTCTCTTGGGTTTCCAGTGTTCATTTGATAGACTTTCTGGAATATTTCCAGAGCTTCTTTATTTTTTCCAATAGTCATTAGAAATTTAGGACTTTCAGGAAGAGCAGTGTGACCAATGGCAGCGAAGAAACTCGGCAAAGCGGCAATCAGAAGAAAAACACGCCAAGATGTTATTTCTGAAAATAAAACCATAATAATTAATAAATTAAAATAAGAAAAACAGGAAAAAATACTGAATAAATTTAAAGAATATAGTATTATACGTGTCGAGTTCAGAGAATCACTTTCTATTGACTCATCCTCGTTACCTTGCTAACACATTATTTTGAGGTTTTACGTAATAATTATTCTCGAAAATTATGAATTTTCGGAACGTAGTCTCATAAAGTGTTACTTTCTCAATATAGTTATTTTCGTAACAAAATACCAAATACCATGCGAGTGTAAATTGACGCACGACGCTTATCGGAATGTAAGTAAATACACACGAGTTATAAGAAATTTGAATTTCATACAAGTTACGAACATTATTTTTTAGACAAGCATAAATAATTGTCTATGGGGTCTCGTGGCCGCGTGCCTGAGTGTCAGGTCGCGAATCTGGAGAACCGGGTTCGATCCCGACCGACGCCAAATATTTCCAATTTTAAATGGCACAAAATTGACCCCTGTGGTGCATTCTCCACGCTAGCAATGAGTGCCCATGAAGTGACGCCTGGTAAGCGCATGCCCGGTGCAAATATTTCATCATTAGCGATATCTGTGTACAATGCAGATTGGCACACCCAACAATGGGTAATAAGCCGTAATGATATATTTATTTATTTATCCATGTGTTTATTTAATAAAATTATGTACCTATTTAATGAAATAAGTATATTTCAAAATTAATTAAAATATTTAAAATAAAATAAAAATAATTAATTTTGAACGACCTTGTCTAGCTAGAAAATAATGACATAGTAACCTAGCAACCGTGTCAACTATTACGATATGAAATACATAATCGTAACTCTAATGTCATATGAGTGCAACTTTCAGTGTTAGAATACTACGTTGATATGTCATACTTATCACAACGGTCGTATAAAAAAATATTATATTGTGGATTATGGAACAAATACGTGAATCTGACATTTTTGAATGACAGTAATCAGAGTGGAGTTTGTGATGAGAACCGCAGGCGAGTGGGGCAACCTCACGTGTGTAATAAAAGGCTTCACGTATGTGTTGCACACCATATTTTTCTACGATGAATTCAACAAGAGTATCTATTGAAAATTCGAAAATATTTTGCCTGCACTGTTAAACAATGGGGTCCTCCATCATAACAAAAAACAATAAAGTATACACTTTATACTTAAAGTATTACTCGATAAATAACGATTAAGATAAAAAAAACATTTTTTTATAATTATTTTGAAAGATATTTGAAATTTGATGTCATTGTTACTGTAACGTCACACTAGTGCTATCTTTCGCCTGGTAAGCGGTCCGGACTATTTTCGTAAGCCTGAGACATAATCTGTTTTTATTTTTTAAAAAATATTTATTCATTTTTTTATTATTTAACAATTTTAAGTTACTTCGGCCCACAACTTTTTTAATGCGTAATGATAATGCATAAGACGTAACTTTAATACATAGTGCTAATGCGTAAGGTTAAGAAAAACATAGCATTTTCTGCAACAAAATTTAATTGATAGTTGACATCTGTATTTATTCGAATTACCCGTCAAAATTTACGTTGATCATGGCAGGATAGGATTACAAATGTAGTACTAGATGCAGCTATTTGTTTTCTTCGAAATTAAAGATTTTAAGATTTCTCGAAAATTTATTTTAACAGCTTTCACAAATTTACTTAATGCATAATGCGTTATGCATAATGCGTTAATATTAAAACTAGCTGTGATGGTTAGGTTAGGTTAGGTGCAAATATTTCATCATTACCGATATTTGTGTACAAAGCATATTGGCATATCCAGCAATGGGTAATAAGCCGTGATGATATATTTATTTTCTTTATTTAAGATAAAAAAAATATAATTACTTTGAAAGATATTTCAAATTTGTCATTGTCACTGTGACGACACACTAGTGCTATCTTTCTCTCACAGCCTAACTATAGAGTCTGTTGCGAGAAAAAGATAGCAGTATAGGTGTGTCGCCATGACATCATAATGGCTTTAAAAATCAAATGCAGTGAAACTAAAAACAATTAAGACTTTTTAGTACTACAAATTGATTAAAAATTAAATGAACTTTCATTTAAAATACTCGCAATAAAAAATTAGAGCGGAGGACCCCATTGGCAAAGTCAATAACAACAATCTATTAAAATGTTCATTCGAGCCAAAAGTATAAAAACTCTTATGGGCGTAGTGCGTAAAATAAACTCTTCAAGAAATCCATTACATTTTTGTCTCGCTAAAGTAAAATTTCACGTACTGCTATCAATGTGTAAAACCACTACTTCACTCATGGGAGAAAAAAAATGTTTATTTTGCAATCGGTTACTCTTCAAGAGTAGGTAAGTCTGAGATGAGAAATGAAGAACTTACGGAATGAACCATCAAAGAAGCTGTATGTCATGTCAGTGGGAATAATTGACCAGGCTAAAAATGGTAGTGTTACATTTCCTGCTGAAAGGAAAACTCCTGCCAACACTATCACTCTGGATCGATACCTTGAGCAGTGTAATTCGGAGAGATATGACATCAAGATTGAATAAGGACCGGTCACTCTAGAAAATATACATATTTAGTGAAACATTTAAGATCAAAAAATTGTTTAGATATTAATAAATATTTAAATTTAATGGTTTAAAATGGGGTCTCGTGGCCGCGTGCCTGAGTGTCAGGTCGCGAATCTGGGGAACCGGGTTCGATCCCGACCGACGCCAAATATTTCCAATTTTAAATGGCACAAAATTGACCCCTGTGGTGCACTCTCCACGCTAGCAATGAGTGCCCGTGAGGTGACGCCTGGTAAGCGCCCTCACGGTGCAAATATTTCATCATTACCGAATCTGTGTACAAGCAGATTGGCACACCCAGCAATGGGTAATAAGCCGTGATGATATATTTATATTTATTTTATTTATTTGTTTAAAATGGTTACAAATCTTATTAATCTTGAAATGAGTCCTTCATCAATTAAACCAAATATTTACAACAGGTAATTAAACAATGTCAATGTAACTGTATACAGTGCAATATTTTAAATTTATTACAAAACGAGTAAAATTAAATGTATCTTACAAAAATCCGCTGCAGTATTTGAAAATAAGCAACATCCACAACGACTGAGATGCAGCACATCCTATGTTACATAAAGTATCCAACCAGTATCCCCATACTTGTAACTTTTTTCTTCCCATTGTGTCAGCAAGAAATCCCCATAGAAATGCACTGCTAATCATACCTAGAAATATGAATCATTAATAATTGGTTTAGTAAAGAAAGCAAGATTGTTGCTAGACTTATGTTAATTTATAAATTTTATTTTGTTTTAAAAATTTTGCAAGGAAAATGGGAGAACCAACATAATTTTTTTTTAAATATCGTCTGAAGATAACCTGTTTTGTTATTTTAGTTACTTTGTAAATTATGAAAAAATTCTATTGGTGTTATTTTGTCCACTATTGCTATCTCGAGAACTATAAGAGCTGCAAGGTCGGTAAAATTATATATTTCTATATCATAGGTTTACTAAAATGAGCGAAACATTTTTTTTAAACCAGTGGTTCCCAAAATACAGGATGCAGCTTTCTTATTTTAGCTGGGACAGTCTATATATTTTTATATATTTGGAATCTACGTAAAATTACGAATTCAGCGATATACTTGAAATGAATTTTTATTGAAAAAATAAATTACAAAAGCGTATGAGAAAATTATGAATAATTAACCTACTAAGCCATGATATCAGGCAAGCTGTGAAAATATTTGAGATAATATTGAAGTCAATTGTTTAAATAGTAAGTTATTTTTGTAAAATTATTTATTTTATTACAAAAAATAATCAACACAGCCTACATGATATGGTAAATTATATATACATATATACAGGTTGTTCATTTTATTTTGTCCACTATTGCTATCTCGAGAACCATAAGCCCTATATATACAATGTGTAACACCAAAACTGACCACCGCTATTATTTTCTGTTATTATAGTTACAAAAAAATATTATAGAAAAAAGTTTTAGGAGACCAAGGGAGACATCCCGTTAGAGAAGAAAATATTTTTTTAAACCACGGGTTCTCAAGTTACATTACAAAGTTATATTTTTTCAAATGGGATTATACTAATTTGTTATACCTATTCGATAGCGTATTTTTTTCTGAATTCAACCATGTATTAGTTTTATATCCGTACATATTAAAAATATTGCGAAAAATACAATTGAAATTTAAATAAATTAGATTTTTTTTAGTTATTTCTCAATAGGCTATGTATGAAAAACAAAACTTACTATCTGTCAATTTGAATTATTTAGGTTAAAAATTAAATAAAACACTATTTTTTAATTTATTAACATACATAACCTACTAAAAAATATCTATAAAAATCAAATTTATTTTAATTTCAATTGAATTTTTTTCGAAATGTTTATTATGTAAGGATATACTCGTAAAGGTAATACATAGTTGAATTCAGAATAAAATGCGCTATAGAATAGGCATAAAAATATCTATAATCCCATTTGAAAAAATATAACTTTGTGGTGTAACTTGAGAACCCCTGGTTTAAAAAATATTTTCTTCTCTAACGGAATGCCCCCTTCGTTCTATAATATATTTTTTAACTATAATAATAAAGAAAATAATAGCGGTGGTCGGTTTTGGTGTTACACCCTGTATATATGTATATATATCTATATATAAATAATGACGCTTTATATTATAATTCTAAGAAGATTATGATCTATAAGAGCGCTTTTATTATAAAAGTGAGCTCGTAATAGGGGGCAATTTTTTTATTTTATAAAACTTTACAATATCTAAATATAAAACCCAACGTGCAGTATGAAAAAAAAGTTGGGGTCATTGGGTACACCTAAATCTCTTATTAAAACTATTCGTATTCTTTCTTACCCATATATGTGCAAGCATTGAGCATCCCCTTGTCGAACAGTGAGAGATTTAAGTCGCATTGTGCAACAGGTAGTATGTATGAAATTGTTGTAGTAGCAAAAGATGAAGAGAATGAAGCTGCAATTGCTGTTAATAAAAGAAGAAAATTAAATTTTCCGAAGCCTGTTGCAGATATAGCACTTTCAAAATCTGCTGGTTCATATTGATCTCTTGTATCTAAAAGACAAAAAAAAAATAATGACATCAAATGTAAACAAATAGTTTTCAAGGTATTTTTTTCTGATCTATAAATTATTTTAAAAAAATATTCACTTTATCTTTTTTGTAGTAGGTAATATATCATATTAAAATATTTACTTGTTTATAATACATTCATTGTTGAATAAAATGTACTTTATACAATAGATACAATTTTAAAAAGTATTCTAAGTATAATTTTTTATAAAGCATATTTTTTTATTTGTTTAAAGTTTCTACATTTGTGACAGTAACTATAAATTGAATAGTACATATCTGTATCGGAAAATAATATAAATAATTACTTCAATCATAATTTCTTATTAATACAACTTTACATATTTTTTTATTAAAAAATATACAGGGTGTTGATCGCAACACCGGAACATAGTACTTTAACATCTGCCTCCCTAATAATTTTAGGTACAGCTTCAAATAATAGTTGTAGACCTTAAAATTCTGCATCTGAATTAATTTAGCATGATCAATATCGGCAGAAATTAGATATGAAAATGAATGAATGAAACACGTAAAACGTCAAACATTTGTTAATTTATCTGTTACAATTCCATGGCTATTGTTATATTTTTGGGGTGATTTTCGACATTATCATACCTACTTTCTGCCGTTACAAAGCTTGTAAAATTAATTTTGCTTATTGATTCAGATGTAGAACTTTAAGCACAATATTGAAACATTAAATAATTAAGGAAGCAGTATATTATGAATATATGATTTTACATGTTAAAGTCATAGGTTCCGATGTCGCGGCCAACACCCTGTATATTTATTGAAAATCTATATACATACGAGTATGGTATTTTATTTTACAGAAAAGTAGCGTAATTATTTTAATTTATTTAATTTCAAACACATAAAGAATACTGTCTTTATGTGAGAAATTTAAGGTAATTAATTTAATAATTTCTCACTCTAATATCGAAAGAAAATTAAGATAACTATATTTTTGTATTAATCCCGTTCCATTTATACTTACATTCAATTTCATTATTATTACTAATAGTGAAAAAAGCTGAAAGTTCGCGTTTCATTTTGCTGTTCTTTATTGTCTGTCTAAATTTAGCGAATGAAGCAGATCTAAGATATGCCGCATTTTTATAAAAAATTCAAAAGTGTAAATACCTTTGCTTGCATCATATTGTTTGCATATGGGCGTTGTATATCAGTACATACTCCGAAATTTGACAGTGAACGCGAGATACTTTTATTATTCTGTGACGTAAAGAAAGGATTTGCAAACTATTTTTGTTGAAAAAATAAGATGGTAAATTTGGTTTAAAATTTTAAAAGGAACATAATCAAAACAGGTTTCTAAATAAATATGTATCTTGAATATGTTTTAATTCTAAAATTATATATATATATATATATATATATATATATATATATATATATATATATATATATATATATATATATATATATTCGATAAATTAATACGTAAAAAATAAAATAAAAAACAATACAAATTAAATAAAAAGTATTGCTGATAGACAAAATAATATTTTTGGAATATGAAAGAACATAATTTATTGTTTGAAATCTTGAGTTTTAAACAAAATATCTTGAAGGTGGTGGTCACCGGTCTCTATGCACTGATGCAACAGATTTCTGAAGCTCCTCTCTACACGTTCCAACATTTGGGCTCTTTTTACTTCCTTGTACATAGTAAACGAAGTATTGTAATCGCAAAAATATCGGTTTTCAGATTTCAACGGAAATATCCATTTTGACTCATTTCGTCGTGTCTCGCATAACTTAAAAAGGGTAAGCCGTAGAATGTTGAAATTTTGTATTTAGGACTGCTATCTAGTAGTGCATCTCCCTTTTCGTCATTACATAATTTCCAGAAGTGGTACTTTACTTGAAGCCTGTATATATATCGTATGAAAGAAAGACAGTACAAATACATTCGATAAATTAATACATAAAGAATAAAAAAACAAAACAAATTAAATATTTTTGATTTTTACTATCCAATTTAGTGCAACTTGAAGCCTATAATACTTTTAATGAAAACCTATTTTAAAATATAATCCAAAACTATTCAAATTTGGTATATAAGACTTTCATGTCAATGGGAATAACATAGTAGATTTTGGTTAAAATAGGTTAACCGGAAGTGATATATTACCTGAAGTTGTTAACAGTATTCTTTGAATAAAATGTCCGTACAGACCACATCAATAAAAGATTTTACGTTATACTAAATCGTAAACGTCTTATTACAGAGCTCTGTATCTAGTGATAAAAAAGTAAATTTACGGGCTGTTAAAACCATAGCAACATGTATACAGATTTATTTATTCATTATTTCGCTTCGCCATATGTTTCCAAAGATTATTTGGATCAAATAGTTTAATGCATTGTGTAGTAGGTTCCAATATTTTTTTAAAAATTATTTACGATTCAGTTTATCATAAAACATTGTACAATGTTTAACCGTTACCCGAAATTTAAGTGCTCGCACGGATAACAAGCTCGCTTCTCTCGCTCGTTAGGTACCGTGACTGCCGTGCACGCCCGTAAAGTTCTATTGTTTCTAATATTTTATTTACAAATGTGGCAACTTTTGTGGGACAAATGTGACAGAGGTAATAATAAGTACATATAGTATCTTGATCAATGATGACGTTATCTAAGCAATTGTTATGTATGATGTATGCGCTTCCTAAATTTTGCAAAAAAGCAGGTGTCTCTATGTACATATAAAAGTGATAATAGTTCTTACGTACGTATCATAGACGATTATGTTTTATTTAAAAAGGATAAATAATTAAATCCCACACAAACACATGTATATTATAAAATTTATTAATTTAGATAATATTTATAGAATTAGAGTTTATTTATATAATAATCCATAATATTATATTTCAGGCGCCAAGGTATATTGTCTAAAATAAAATTTTAAAAAAATCCGGGAAAAAAGTCAAAATATTTTTTCCTGCAAATCGTAGTTGCAGGAATTTTCACGGGGAAAAACAAAATTCCTTGCGGGAATTTTTTAGTAGCACATCACTAGTTGTAATCATCCGAGGGAATAATAGCCATTATAGCGAGATGTATACCATACTTTGTCTACGATTAATGTATTACTTCGTTTCATAACCTCAAAATAAATAATGCACATGACGTGTTTTTACCTCCCGCTACCATTGGTAAATGACCACGTTTTAAGGTCCCTAGAATCCAATTTTAACATTTTCACGATGATGTCTGTGTGTTTGTGTGTGTGGATCATCCACTCTAACTCAAATACTAATATTCAGAAAATTTTGAAACCTTGAATTTTGAACTTTTTCTGTAATGGAAAGAGCCCATTAGATTTTGGTGAAAATCGGATAACCGGAAATGGCACTTTACTAGAAGCTCAAAACAGTTTTTCCTCGAAAATTACCTTTAAAAGTTATTTTTTCGAGATTAATGTTATTATAAAATTAAAGATTATTAAATTTTCTATAGATTTGCATAAATACTTTTTCTATATACTTTATGGATAAATTTATAAAATTATCTATAATTTAAATCCTGGAGCCTACGCTTTAAACAAACAAAACGCACTTATTCAAATGTATGTAACTGACAGATAAATGTCACTATGAAAGAAGTAACCATTTCAAAGTAATATTAGTAACGTTTTAAAAAGAAAAAAGTAAATAGAACAATATAGAAAAGGAATTCAATACAGTTTCCAGCATAAGTAAATATGTAGGTATGTATTTAGATTAATAAAAATTAACAATTCACAAAAATGTTTAAGCTACTTCTCACTTTTGGATTAGTGAATTCTATCCCGGTATTTAAAATTTTATCTTCATTTTATTATAGCTCCGGTGGCTCAATATTTGCGCTCGGGGCTCTGAGTTCGAATCCCACTAAGGCATGGATGTGTGTGAATGTGAACCCACTCTGTAATTGGGATTTAAGCCTGTTAAGGGGTTAAAAAAAAGGGAGTTACTTGAATTAGATTAGTCTATTTTTTACAAAATAAAATTAAAATTAGAATAAAGTTCGCTAATCCAAAAATAAGGATTAACTTAATCTCTTTTGTAACTCGGGCTGTAAATGGCGGCAGGTATTGTGTTGGCCACACCAGATTTTTTAAAATTGAATTGAGGTTATCATTGCAATGTATTGTGATGTAACTATGGCGATGAAGATATGTCATGTCATTTTTTTGCGTATTTATTTTATTAAAAATATTCTGATTGGTGCTTCAGAGGTAATAATGACTATTATTTCCTGCGAGATTTATACAGGGTGTTGACGGTCTGGTGTGAACATAGGGATTTAGTTTTTTGAAATTTCCTGCTCTCCTGTTCATTTTACGGCGAGAACTGTAGAGTGCAAAGTTGTTCAGAATTAAAAGTTGTATTCAAAAACGATTTTATATTTTTTTTATTGTTTTTAGTTTCTTCACATTTTTAAAAATAAATTTCAGAATTTCGGTTTATTAGTAGCAATAGCCATGACACTTTTTTTCTTTTTTCTATACTCTATCCGTTTTAACTATAGAGTGGTGGTGGTGGGAAGAGCCAACTGCACCTTTCTTCCCACCACTGTATAGTTAAAACACGGATAGGGTATAGTTTTCATAAATTATTTATATCCTTCTTTTCCGTAAGTCAAATTGACATTTGATGTTTATAAATAATTTATAAAACTAGAAAAAAGAAAACATTATAGCTACTAATAAACCGAAATTTTGTAATTTCTTTTTGAAATTGTGAAGAAACTAGAAACATAATAAAAAATGTAAAAACAGTTTTGTATACAACTTCTAATTCTGCACTCTAGATTTTTTGCCGTAAAATGAGCAGGATAGCCGGAAATTGCAAAAAACTAAAGTCCCTGTATGTATATAGCATTATGTAGCAAAAACACATATTTATTAAACAAATACATATTATTTGTAAAGGTGGCTTTAGACGATCAGATAAATTGAACTTTATATAAACATAATATGCTTATAAGTGGGCTACATAATTACATTTTATTTTGGTTTGACATTTCATTTGCGAGTTTGTCGTTTAGCTTATCTCTAGTGTGAGTTTTAGTAATGCGCGTTCATTTTTCTTTACTGAAAATACTATGAAATTTAGTCAAAACAAAAACAAATCTGACATCAAATAATCTTTATGCAAACATTAGAAAATACAGTGTATGTAACATAGGATGAAATAATCCCTCGAAATAACTAAAATTTAAAGTAAATGACCTTGATATTCAGAACATACCCTAAGTTGGATTTTTTGATCATCGACCGTTCAAATTTCTTTGAACGTGTAAAGTTCTACAATCTTACAGTTCAGTACGAAGTTGTAAAAATAGATGTAAATATTTGATCGTCTAAAGCCACCTTTAGTCGTAGGTCGTTGATAAAATTTATTTATGTCAATGTCATATTTATTTTATGTGTCAACATTATTGTAAATTCACTCAGGTAGGACGGAAAAGTATATATTTCTAATGAATAAACATAGATAAAGTATAGGTAGTATTCTATTGTCGAGTATTGGCAGTGTCGTAACTAGGGCGTGGCAAAGGTGGCGCACACCACGGGTGCAAAATTCTTAGGGGCGCAAAATTTTAATCATTTACATAGATCAAATATTTCTAAAATCTATTTTCTAAATTTAACAAATAATTATCTACAGACGGTGTTTATTGTGGAAATAACTGGTGACAAGCTGGCGGGAATTTTATTCTCTTTATTGAGACCTCCAAAAAGACATACTAATTTTGCACCCTCTAGCGACCCCGGATTTTGCCGCCATCTTGGGTCTAATTTTTACAAGAATAGAAAATTAAAGCTCGTAATTTCCTGTACATAAAAGGGTTCTTACATTTTTTTGGCTAGGATGATCTCTCAAAAATTTATGTTAAAAAATCTGATGTGGCCAGCACATTACCTTCCGTCAGTTCTATGTATTTTGTATAAATGTCATACAGAAAGTTCCTTGCAAAAGATTATATTTCTTGTACATTACCTTAAGGCAGTTGTATGTATTTTATACAAATTCCATACAGAAAGTTTCTAACAAAAGATCCTATATTTCCAGTAAAATTATAACATAAACATACTGTCAACTTCACTTGACACTGACACCTTTCAATCAGAATTTTCTTAAGGTAGCAGTTGTTTCCAGAGTTATAGCAACGCTGACTAATATATATGATATTTAATTTCTTTATAATTTTTTAACTCTATGTCCATTTAATATGAAGTATAAAATGCATTTAAATCGTATAGAGAATAAATAATTCTTTAATATTTATAACAACATTAAATGTGAAAAAATGATATTTAACATCGTTTTTTCAAGAAAAACTGTTAAAATCTTTAAATGAGGGTACTTCCGGTTGACCAATTATAACCAAAATCTAATCAGCTCTTCACATGGATGTAACGAATAGGAATACGAAAAAATTATAATTTTTGGAATTGTAGTATTAGAGTTATTGCATTAGAAAATTTTGTCATTGTCACACACAGACACACACACACACAAACACACACACACACACACACACACACACACACACACACACACACACATACACACACACATACAGACATCATCGTAAAAATAGTAAAATCGTATTCTAGGGACCCTAAAACGTGCTTATTCATCAAAAACTCACCACCGAATTTTTTGACCAAAGACAATACCTTCCTTACCTAAAGGTGACGGAAGGTAAAAATAGTTATTAGAATTACTCAAAAAATTACCAACTAAACCAACAGTTCATTATTGATGATTTTTGAATATTTTTTTTCAGCTCTATCCAACAAATTCATCCACAACTCTGACCGGGTTTCCGGTTAAAGATACGATAACGTGGTTTGAAAATTTGAATTCAGCATGAAATTCAGTTTCATGTCATGTAATATACCTTGTTCCATTTTAGCCATTCAGTATTGTAGAGAATAGGGAATAGTTTTGACCTCTCTGATTGGCTGAAATTGGAGACAAGAAACAAGTTTACCCAATGTAATCTCGGCTAATTAAAACTGGCGCCATCTACTGAATGGTTTAAATGGAACAGAGTATAGACGATTTTTGCCGTTGAGCGGTTCGCGAGTTACTAACAACTTATATGAAATTTTTCTAAAATTTTAAACATCTGTAAATCGGTTTTAGATCTCATTTTATCTGAAATTTCGACATGTATTAAATACTTACATAAAATAGTTTCTTTAATCGTGTCAAAATTTTAGATGAAAATATGAGAACTAAGCCGATTTGCAGATGTTTAAAATTTTAGAAGATGTTTAAGTTGTTAGTAACTCGCGAAACGCTCATCAGTAGTTTATTTTGTTTTTATTTTCTTGATATGTAGGGGCGCAAATAAAATTTTTGCCGCAGGCACTCAAAACCCTAGTTACGGCTCCGTGTATTGGCAATAATTAATTATTTAAACGAATTACACACCTTCGTCCTTGTGAGTTGCCTACATCCAGCATTTTTAAAGATCTATGATCTCTGAGATGTCATTCCAACGATGTGCTGTAGGTACCTAACACAAATTGAAAAGCAACATTTCAAAAACCATTTGTCATTTTTTTGTTTTTTAATTTAATCCATTATTATTTACAGTTTTTTTGTAAAAAAAACAACAGCGAGTTCTTTGAAAATCTGTTTTTATATAAATTGCGACGGCTGATGTAAAACACGTATTCGCTTGAAAATAGTTGATAATTATTATATTGTACAGGGTGTAAATGAAATTCATAAGTTTTTTTTCAGTCTTTTAGATTTTGAGTTAAAATTCTTTAAAGATTTGCTGCATATTTCGTTACCCGCCCATGGAGAACAAATGGCTGCTGGCGTATTCAAGTGGGATACAAACAGTTCAAAAATTGTCGGTTATCGGTTACACTTGCAGTCACAGTAATTAATAAAAACGAATAAACGGAAATAACATTTATTATTAATTAATTGGTAACGGTACAATTTTTAAAATAAAGAAATTTAAATGTTGGATAACAAAATTATAAAGTTGTGTATTAAACTCGGATTTTAATCACCTGTGAATAGAGGAAGACTAGGAGAAACGAGGTTACGACGAGGAATAGCAAAAGCATACTTATTAGGTTATGAGATGATTATTTATCGTCGACAAATCATAATAGTTTAAATACGTTGTTCTAAAAATGTAAGTACAAACTTTTGTCCATTTAAACGAGGTACATGAGTACCAACTATTATCAGAGGTAGATTGGAGTAAGAGCGCGGTGAATCAAAAAACATTTCCCAAAAAAAGTTGAATTTTAAGTATCAAACATTACTAACACTCGTGGTTTTACGGAACGCCAGTTCTCTATCAAAATGAGGGCTCAACGGGAAATCTTCCGGTGTCCCGGTGGGCCATTCTACCCCTGACTATTATGTGACAGAGGTAGTAATATTTGTATTGTTGATTGTTGTCGTTGCTATAACGTTGTTTGACATAGGGAATTCAAAAAGTGTATTTAAAATAATTTAGTAACGGACACGAACTGATAAATAAGAAAAAAGGAACATTACAAATTAATAACCGAACAACTGATTAAACATGATTAGCGAGTAGTTGACTAGCAATGTTTTTTCTTTGTGAATCGTTTGTGAATTATTTGGAGCTAACTATTTAAAATAACAATTATAGAAAAATTAATTGTACCTATATATACGGTGATCATATTTTCTTTTTTGAAAAAAAGGACAAACCTGTAACGCTCGCAAACTCGTGCCGCGAAACTCTCATCCGGAAGGAACCAAGCGTTCACGTACTTGGCATGTAAATAACTATTTTTTACGTCTGTTAAAAAAGTACCCTTTTTACTTCCTTGTACATAGTAAAGGAAGTAATGTAATCTCGAAAAATTTCGGTTTTCAGATTTCAACGGAAATATGCATTTTGACAATCCCTGAATCCATTTTGACTAATTTCGTCGTGACGTCTGAACGTACGCATGTATGTACGTACGTACATATCTCGCATAACACAAAACGGTAAGCCATAGAAAGTTGAAATTTTATATTTAGGACTAACATCTAGTTGTGCACCTCCCTTTTTGGTCATTACATAATTTCCAGAAGTGGCACTTTACTTGAAGCCTATAATAGATTTTAATGAAAAACTATTTTAAAATGTAATCCAAAACTTTTCAAATTTGGTATACCTATAAGACTTTTATGCCAATGGGAAAAACATAGTAGATTTTGGATAAAATAGGCTAACCGGAAGTGATATATTACCTGAAGTTGTTAACAGTGTTTCTTGAATAAAATGGTATTATTTTGATTTTGGAAAAAAATGCTTCAAATAATAATTTTAGAAAATTAAATTCTGCGTCTGGCACACCTAATATTAAATTAGCACTTTGTATAAGCTAAATAAGTAAATTTAAAAATTATATACTTTTTGGTTTTTGTAATAAAGCTTGCTATGCATTAGGAAAAAAAGTACAAAAAAATAAAAAAAATAATGTTGTCAAATTACGTCAAATACATGAAATTTTATAATTCGGTCTATATATCATGTTCGTTTTGCGTACAACGAAGTCGTGTGGTGTCCACATCAGATTTTTTAATACATGAAAGTGTGAAAAAAGTGCACTTTCTTAACGCTGCGGAGTGAAATAATGAAACGCTACGGCACTTTTTTTCACGCTCCCATTGCAGACGTCAAAAAATTTATATGTACCAAGTGAGTAAAGTATATATTTTTTTCACGAGAAGGAAAATTTGCCGAACGAGCTGAAGGCGAGCGCGCAAATCCTTCGAAATTACTATTTCAATTTCCGGAATCGTAGAAATAGTCGAAAACATTAATAACATTTTTGTAAAAATCATTGATGCCATGGAATAAATATATTTTGTCTGTTAATTTAAATAAGTTACGGGTCGTATTCATAGTCACTATATAAAGAAATCTTAAATTTCGTTCTTGTCAAACTACATTGTTATAATTAACTATTACATTGTTGTCATCAACTACAATAAAGGTATTTTCATTTTCCTCGTTTTGAAAATAAGTTTAAACGTCGAGAGTTATGACAGATGTTTACGCTTTTCTTTAAATTTTTGTTCGATGGCATCAATGATTTTTGCAAAAATGTTATTATTGCTTACGATTATTTTTCGGTTCTGGAAAAAATTGTAAACAATAGCATTCGGATGCAATATTTTTTTCTGCAGCAAAAATCTAAATACAATTTTTCTCTAAAATAATTAGGGGAGAAAATAACTGTACCTTAAGATTTTACCATTGAAACTCCTATGCTACGTCGTCCAAGTCATCATCCTGTATAGCATTATTACCTTCCGTCACCTTTAGGTAAGGAAGGTATTGTCTTTGGTCAAAAAATTCGATGATGAGTTTTTAATCAATAAGCACGTTTTAGGGTCCCTAGAATACGAATTTACTATTTTTACGATGATGTCTGTATGTGTGTGTGTGTGTGTGTGTGTGTGTGTGTGCGTGTGTGTGGATGTGTGTGTGTGTGGATGTGTGTGTGTGTGTGTGTGTGTGTGTGTAACAAAATTTTCGTCTGCGATAACTTTAATACTACAGTTACAAAAATTATAATTTTTTCGTATACTTCTTCATTATATCCATATGAAGAGCTGATTAGATTTTGGTTACAATTGGTCAACCGGAAGTACCATCATTTGAAGATTTTAACAGTTTTTCTTGAAAAAACTATGTTAACAGGTTGAGTGCCAAGCTGTATTTTGCTACCTTGCCATTCTATGTTTTGTGCACCATATAGGTACACAACATTACTTGCCATTCAATAAATGTGCACCTATTTGGTGCACAGGGCAAGATTTAATCAAGTTGACTGTGTACCTCTACTGGTACACGCAGTTAAGTTTGTATATGGAAAACTTAATCATTGGGCCTCCTAGACCAAAATTTTAAAATGTCCCTATGGGTTTTGGATACGGATTGTAAGGAATCATACATCAAAAAAATTATGTTTTAAATGATAAATAAAACTTTATTCATTAAAAAATAAATCAAACAAAAAGCCAGGTAACATACAGATTAGTGTAATTTAAAGAAACAATCATTACATAAAAATTTGCAACAAATCGGGCAACGGGTCCAAACTTTTTTTGCTATTTGTTGTGCTTCTTTTCTTGAATGGCGTCTGACAGCCTCCTTGTAGCAATTTTGACACCTTCCCCTTTTATTTATTTTTTCTAAAACATGACGGTTTGCACTTTCTATAGTATGTTCCCTTTTTGTTATAAGACTTCTTATCAACGATTCCTTGAATTCTGTAATTTTAAGTTTTTTGAGCTTTGTTACGGAATTGTACAAATACATCGCATTTACTACAGCTGTGCTTAACATAATTTCGAAGGCTACTTTTCTGTACCATTTAACGGATCTACGTAAAGCACGATGGTAAGATGCCATTTGGTCAGATAAGTCAATAGTCGATTTACCGGTATTATAGTCTATAATGGCACATGGTTTACATTTAACGCCACTTCGAGTTTGAACCTCAACAATTTGATCAACATGCTTAGTCGTTAGTACCAAAACGTCTCTTTTGTCTCTCCATTTGAGAACTGTTATACCACAATCATTTTGACGAGCAATAACTTCGTGTTTTTTTAACTTTTGTTTTACAACTTCAGGTGGTGTATGCTTTCTGTTCGCTCGCAATGTCCCCACCAAATGAGTGGAGCTTTCAAGCAGCTTTTTTGCCAGAGGCACTCCTGTGTACCAATTATCGGTGTATAGGGTACGCCCAAAATTTAAATAAGGAGTCATTAGTTCCATAACCACTTTTTCTGATACCGACATATCATCTACTCTCTCCTTTCCGCAGTATATTTTAAATTGTAGGGTATAAAATGATTCGGAGCAAAGTTTAAATATTTTAATTCCGTAGCGATGCCGTTTATTTTGAATATACTGACGGAAAGAGAGTCTACCCAAGAATGGAATCATGGATTCGTCAATGCATACAGACTGGGTTGGACAGACTGCCATATTAAAGTTTGCTACAATCATATCAACTAAGTTTTGAACCTTGTGAAGTCTGTCACCTTGAGGTGCTTTAGAATTATCAGCAAAGTGTAGCATACTAAGTATGAGCTCGAAACGATTTCTAGACATGTATTCGCCTACCTTGCTGCTAAGTAAAGGGTTATCTTTTTTCCAGTAGTCAGAAATTGAAGGCATTTGGTAGAGGCCCATCCATAAAACCAATCCTAAAAATGTACGTATTTCTTTACTGTTGACGGGAACCCACCGCTGCACTCGAGAACTCCTCTTAACACTGGGAGAAGTTTTTCGTTGGAGAGCGTAGCGATTCGTTTCTTGAACAATTAAGGAAATAACATCTTTGTCAATGAATAAGGCAAAAAATTCATATGGCTCTGCATCCTGTAGGGTTTCGATAATATCCGGATTAATTCCTACATCTTCATTGTTTTCATTGTAATTAATATTTTTAATTTTCGAGGGGTCTGGTGTGCTCCAAAGACAACTTGGTGCATTTACGATTGTTGGTGAATTTACAACATCTGAACAATCGTCACTGTCACTACTACTTAATACTGGCTCGTCACTTTGTTTATTATAAGTAAAATTAGGGTCTGCATCACTGTCATCAAATTCACTATCACTTGAAACAGAAGGTGTGGGAACCTCGTGGAACAAACGAAGCAAGCGTTCATTTTCACGGTCATCCATCTTGAAAGACTGTGAACCAACTATTAAACGTGCAGTTGCGCTAAAGTTGTCCGACCGTAGGTGGCGCATTTAATATACGCAGAATTGAAAACCAAGGTCAAATTGAATAAGTCTGGTCTCTGAGGCCATGTGCACCATATTGGTGCACAGAGCGGATTTTATGTACATCCATAAAAAACGCAATGAAACTTCTAACAAAGTACATTATTGACAGAAAACTTGATTAAGAAAACAATTAATAATAATTTTTTTTTTGGCCCACCGGCACTATATATAGGATATTTGAAATCAATGCTTGGATATGAAACCGTGTACCTAATTGGTGCACATGGCAGTCAACCTGTTAAATATAATTTTTTCACATTTGATGTTATTATAAATATTAAAGAATATTTTATTCTCTATACGATTTGATTGCATTTTATACTTAATATTAAATGGATATAGAGTTAAAAAATCTGATGTGGCCAGCACATTACCTTCCGTCAGTTCTATGTATTTTGTACAAATTTCATACGGAAAGTTCCTTGCTAAATTAAATATTCTATTTCTTGTACATTACCTTCCGGCAGTTGCATGTATTTTATGTAAATTTCATACAGAAAATTATTATTTTGTGACGTTTTCTATATACAGTGTAATGTATCTGCAGAAATAAAAGATTTATTATTATTATTTCTTGTACATTACCTTAAAGCAGTTGTATGTATTTTATACAAATTCCATAAAGAAAGCAAAAGATCCTATACTTATATCCAGTAAAATTATAAGACAAACACACTATGTCAATTTCACTTGACACTGACATCTTTCAATCAAAATTTTCTTAATATAGTAGCTGTTTCCACAGCTATGGCTACTTTATGAAATTTAATTTCTTTATAATTTTTTAACTCTATATCCATTTAATATTAGGTATAAAATTCAATCAAATCGTATAGAAAATATAATATTCTTTAATATTTATAATAACATTAAATGTGAAAAAATGATATTTAACATAGTTTTTTCAAGAAAAACTGTTAAAATCTTCAAATGAGGGTACTTCCGGTTGTCCAATTCTAACCAAAATCTAATCAGCTCTTCACATGGATGTAACGAAGAGAAATACGAAAGAATTATAATTTTTAGAATTGTAGTATGGAAGTTATCGTAGACGAAAATTTTGTTACACACACACACACACACACACACACACACACGGACACACATACATACACACACACACACATACAGACATCATCGTAAAAATAGTAAAATCGTATTCTAGGGACCCTAAAACGTGCTTATTCATCAAAAACTCACCACCGAATTTTTTGACCAAAGACAATACCTTCCTTACCTAAAGGTGACGGAAGGTAAAAATTATAAAGAAATTAAATTTCATAAAGTAGCCATAGCTATGGAAACAGTTACTATATTAAGAAAATTCTGATTGAAAGATGTCAGTGTCAAGTGAAATTGACATAGTGTTGACTGGAAATATAGGATCTTTTGCTTTCTGTATGGAGTTTGTATAAAATACATACAACTGCTTTAAGGTAATGTACAAGAAATAATAATAATAATAAATCTTTTATTTCTGCAGATACATTACACTGTATATAGAAAACGTTACAAAATAATAATTTTCTGTATGAAATTTGCATAAAATACATGCAACTGCCGGAAGGTAATATACAAGAAATAGAATATTTAATTTAGCAAGGAACTTTCCGTATGAAATTTGTACAAAATACATAGAACTGACGCACGGATCACCTCAACTACAGATAGGACAGTTAATGTAATTTTCGAAATACGAAATAGTGACATCTACAGATTGCTTCCATGAACTAACGCACACTGTGATGGCTTGGTCGGCTTGGTAGTTTGTGACATACGAGACATGTCATGTATAAATTGAAATTTTGAATTTTTAAAATAAAAGATAAGAAAATAGAATATAAGAACATACATATATTTTAAATAATCACAAAACAATAACTATAAATTCATTTCTAAATAAATTTAAAATTACTTGTCAGATAGATATACACTTCTATTTTAATATTTGTTTATATGTAAGATAAAAGGATATTGGAAATGGTACATTTCATCATTAAATATAAAAGTAAACGTCTATTTGCTTCTTTGCACTGTACTTTATATCAAACAGCACAACGAATGTTCATCAACTTATTGAATTTCAATTCCATATTACGTCAAAAAATAAACACAGTTTATACACTTTAAAACTGGAGAAATCACGAAATAAATCACTACTGGTACTATAACTAAAACTATAAACTATTACAAATTGAATTACCAAATAAATAAAGATGTTAAAGAGTATGTTACATGACATGTATGATGACTTATGTGACTTTACAATTCAAAATGATGCAAAATGTTTTGAACTCAAAGGTGACTTAATCCATTTTCTTAAAATTTAAGCACTGTCGCGCCTCTACAGTTTGCTTCCTGGAACTATGATAGTGTTTTGGCACATTCATTTAGCTGTCCGGTGCACGTCCGGTGCCTGAACTGACGGAAGGTAATGTGCTGGCCACATCAGATTTTTTTTTCTAATGCGTTTCATAAAATTATAATTGGAATATAAAGAAAATTACCTACTTAATTGTATTTTGCGTCATTTACCTACCTAATTATACTTAATTTTGTTAAGAAAATTTATGTGAGAATAAAATAAATAAATTTAATGTACATTTAAATTTTAGTTCTATTATTACTGTTCAAATAAGAAGATTTTTCAAGACAAGTGTTTGTTAATTAAATATTTAAAGAGATTTAAACATTTACGTTGTTTAAATAACTCATTTAATTCTCTTTCAGTGGCACAAAAAAGTATGTAAGAATGATTATCATTTTTCACAAGTATACGACAATAACATGTTTTTTTTTCTAAAATTTGGAACCGCAGGAAGTACAGTTTGCTTACAGATAAGTAATAATTATAATAATAATCAGTAGGATTTTAAAAAAACAAATAGTTAAACATTCTTAAACTATATTTGTAAAAGTATAAATACAATACAATAAACAATTATAAATTATAATTATAAAATATGTTACATCTATTTAAGAGTATTTGCGTTTGTAAATATCTTTGCAAGTTTTTCGCAGCTTGCAATCTTTATTCTTAATAATACTAATAGTAAAGTGGTGAGTTGTGGAGTAAAATTCGAAGTCGTAGATTAATGTAGAACGATGTGACCTTCTTTTGGTAATATAGTACAAAATATTCCGCTTGCTGCAACAAAAATATCATTTATTAATTTTTATACATTATTCTCCCTTGAAGCATGGCACTGGAATTATTCCTATTGCTATTTGTACTATTATTATGAAAGTTCTTAATCTTGAACTAAAATAGTATCATAGATACCATACAGCAGTTATTTGACACCTGTATTATCTTGTTCCATAAGTATCCAAAACTGCACAATGAGGTCATGCATGATTTTTCATTTTTAAGTTTAATCGATAGAGTAATGAAAAATAATAGATCTGTATTTTTTATTTTTCCTCATATCCATCTTTAATACTGAAAAAATTTCAATTAAAAATGGCATTGTTCAAAACGCGGCTGATTTTCTTCGTCTCGTCCCTTGCACAGTGACGTCAGCGTTTCATCTATAGCTACTAGATATACAGCTGACTTGTCCATCATTGTGAAGCCACTTAAATCATTCAATATCAATGTTAAAGTATTATTAATTATTATTACTTATGCAATTCATATATTTTTCTCTAACCTCAAAAATTTTAACGAACCGTATTTGTTCTTGTTTTATTATTTTAAATAAGTATAAAATGTCAAATTTAGAAGTTATATTTAATTATGAAAAATGATTAGTACATAAACTTATAAGAAATGCACTTTTATTTCATAATTTACTGCATTGATATTGGCACCAATATGGCGGACGAGTCAGCTATGTAGTAGATGTACACTGGCTTGCAATAAAATCGCGTACACCTTAAAATCAAGTAACCGAGTTTATACCTTTTTTAAGCTACTTAAATACAATTTTTCAATCAACTGTCAATGGAGTTGTCACTGTCACTATCATGTCACAATTTTATCTATTGTATAATAAGTTCTTCATCTTGTTTGAGTTACTATTAAATTACATAAACATATATACTTGTATGCCAGAAAAATGGAAGAGCAACTAAGTATGTGTTTCTCATTTTCTGTTAACTTTGGCATCTTAATTGACACTATTTAATGACATTGACAAGTTAAATTTCAAGACCGATTCAATACAGCAAAAAATCAGTGTACACGACTTTTTTGCAAGCCAGTGTAAATAGTTTCATCCGTTTCATCAATGCGACCATTTTGATTATCATATTAGGTTAAACGTCAAACTGACATTTAAAGACAACCTGCAATTTACGAAAGTAAACATGTCGGTGAAACGCTGTTTTATACGATCGTGCCAAAATACTAGCGAAAATAGTGAGAAAATATTTTTAATAGTACCGCGTGATACAAAAAACAGTTACTGATTGTATTGAAAAATACAGATTTGATATGCAACAAAGCAACAGTAATGAAATTCTAAAGGCTTGTTTATACTGGATTTCAATTGATTGATTCATAATCATTCGTAAAATCGCGAATATAACCTTCTATTTGTCAAAAATGGATTCGGAAAATAATTTTTTAGTTGGGTCTGCAATGCTTTTAATAATTTTATTAAAAAAGAAATAAAGACTTCGTAACACAAACTCCACGAAATGTCAAATATGTCTGCTGAAACACAAACTAATACTTGCTTTGATTGCAACGCGTGCACTTGATAAAATACTCGTTTCCTATTGGTTGGGAATAGGACGTATGATGTAGAACTTACAATTTGGTAAACTCTACGGTTACAGCATAAGTTAACATCAAATTCCATGTCATTATGAACCGCAACATGGATATGCATATAGTTTAACTTTTAGGATTACAGAATAAATCACCGGTTACATCCATTATAAACTAACCTTAAGAATACACAACGAAGAACGTAGACAAATGTTAATCAGACGAAAAAGTAAAAACGAATGACTAATGACCAGCAGCTGAGTGATACGTGGATAACTTCAGGTCAAATGAAAGTTATATTTATAAAAATGAATAGAATGATGTTATATTAATATATTATAGCATTTCTATCAAATATTTAGATATGTAATTCTCAATTTATAATCTACATATTTTTTCTTTTAGAAATTCTGTTTCCATATAAGAAGGCTGTATAAAATGACTCTGAACTTGCAGTGTGAAACGCTGACGTCACAACATGGCTGGTTTTTTGCAACTTTTTAAAAATGTCATACTTTAAAACGATTTTATACAACAAAAAACTTCTACAGAATTAGATTACGCTTGTTTGGTTTAAACAAAAAAAACAAAAAAATTCTTTTTTGCATGACCTCATTAAAAAAATATTTTAAGTAAAAATTGTAACAAACTCTAATTTAAAATATTTATAATCCGTTCCTAAACTAAAAAGACTAAATTTAGAAGTCATTTAAAAATATAAAACATATCTACTGTATTGTTTGAAACTTAGTATAAATTTAAAGATTCTGAATAAAACTTTAAAACAAAAGTAATACTTTGTCTAATCTAAAATTTATCAAATATAGAAGATAATATCGCTAATAAATTATATTAATAAATTGTTAAACTATAAATAACCTTTTAACTTCGAGCTGTCTGCAGAAACTTTGAAACTTATTAAGAACTGTACAACTAATGGAAATTAATTTTGAATTACCTACATGTATACCATACTGTTTTCGACGCTATAAGAGAAGCAAAAAGAACAAGAATACAACTGTAAACAGAATAGGAGAAAACGGTGTGCATTTTATTGACTAGCAAAGGCAAAGTATTTGTTTTAAGATCTTTTTAAGTTATACCCAGATTTATAGAATTAATTAAAAAAAAATACAATTAGATTAGTTTATACAAATTTCGCTTTCCTTAACACGATAATGGTACAGTTAGTTTTTACAGGAAATATCACACTAAGAAACTTATGTGAATAAATTGTTAAATTTGTTCAAAAAGGCTCAAAATGGCAAAACGTAAAAATGAAAAAAAAATATGTGTTTAGAGTATGCGTGTATATCAGGCTCAGCTCTAGCTTAAAAAAAACGTATAAGTATAGATCATACTAGAGGAATTTTGAATTTGTTTTTATTTAAAACCAATAGATAGAGTACAGAACAGAAAAATACGAATTTCTTTTTCTATAAATAGACCCGTAAAGTGTTACCTACTTTTTTGTAGAAAAAATCTCGGAACATGTTTATTTTTTAGTTGGTTGCAATAAAAAATTATATTTTAAAAATTGAATAATTTTAATATTTTTAAAACTGTCTCACTTATCAGATTTTTTATACGTATGAAAAATGCAACACAAAAAATACTTACATATAAGTAATAATCCGAAAGTGTAAATAGGAACTGCACAATTGAGATCCACGAGCCATCCGAAGATGACATTTCCCAAGATAGCGCCCAGCCTCCCCGAGGTCACTGTCAAGGCTAAAGCGATTGCCCTGTAAAACAATACACAGCTGAAAATCCATAGAGACAAGATACAAATTAAATTACCTACGTCAAACATTGTAAATATTTTCCAAAAAATGCTTATTTTTAGATTTAAAAAACTTCAACAGGTGTGTATTTTTCAGGGCATATAATTATCTAAGTTGGCTAAAGAGATAATAAAATGATAAACATATGTAAATAATACAATTCTGATAATTAACGTAACTCAGTCAATAATTTTAAGCAAGCAAAAATGAGTGTATGTTGACTATAAATTTACACATTTATTTGATTGCGATAAGAGGTAGAATTTTTTGGTCAAGGTCATAAAATTTATTTTTAAAATTATACGGCGTAGTCGCTTATATTTTATTTTTTTCTGGCTACATCGTTACACATGTAACAACTTACGCACAGACAGAAAAGTTTACTATTGAATGTATCTTTCTGAAAAACAATAATTTTACGTTATTGACGTTGTTATTAAAAAGTTATGGTCTAATCATGGTTGTGACACTTAAAGCCTCATTCGTAATACGAAATTAGTAGTTAGTGTTACTAGTTATGGTTATTGGTTATATTTAGTAGTTAAAGATTGAGAGACAGCGGTCACAATACTTGAAATTAACGACTACGAATAACTATTTTTGATAATAAAATAGTACATTTAATACAAACAAAAATAAGAGCTTGTTTAGCAGATTTGAATATTATTCAATATCAGAGCTGGGCAAAGTACCGGAAAGTAGTACTTGAAGTACAAGTACAAAATATCTTAATGTTTTTAAATGTACTTGAAGTATAAGTACTTTTTTATTTTCTAAAGTACTTGAAAGTACCAAGTACCAACTTGAAAAAGTATATGTAAATTTGGATGGAAGTAATTTTTCAGATAATTGATATTTTTCTGGTTGACAATAATTTCAATATGCGATATGTATTGGGTTATTTAAAACAAGAGTTCCACTCAGCGATTGCATTACGTAGAATTGACGTCATTTGATAGCCAAGCGATATGAGAAGCAGTTCCAAGATGTTAGAGTACGTCATTTTTACGTCATGCGATCGTCAGGCAATACAGCAAGGTCCCAGCACTGTAGTTCGGTAATATAAACATTATATATGCAGTATGCAGATTAGAATTAATTTATTTATTCCAAAAAAATTGCAAATATATGTTTTCTTTTATATTATCGCTGAAAATATATTTATTAATGAAATTCACAATTGTGTAATACAAGAATTATCCATCGCACTTTAAGTACATTTAAAGTAATTCAAGTACATTTAAAATACTTCAAGTACATTTAAAATACTTCAACTACATTTAAAGTATTTCAAGTATTTAAAAATAATTCAAGTACTTTTCATTGTACTTAAGTATTTTCGCAAGTATTAAGTACCAAGTACTTGTGAATAGACTTACTTTGACCAGTACAAAGTACTATAAATAGAAAGTACTTGAAAGCCTTATAAAGTACTTTTCTTACAAGTGTTGCCTAGCTCTATTCAATATTATCAATTTCTACTTCAGTTCAACATAAATGTAATATATTTCTTTTAATACAACTATCAAACTTAACAAATGTAATAACATCTTTGTTGTTCTACGATGTACCTATTTCATTCTACTCTGTTCTGTGATTGGTTATTCTGTTAACCACTAACCATAAGTTTGGAGCTTACAAACTCTTGCTCTAACTGAACTTAACGTAGACCTACGCTGCGCTAATTTCGTTATTGTGAACGCCATACTATAACTACGTATGTCAATCTTTCTGCGCTAACCATAACTACTAACACTAACCACTAATTTCGTGTTTTGAATACATTAGTGGTTCACAAACAATAACAAATACCATCTTAAAATATTAATTACATCCATATGAATTGTCATACCAAATTTCATTAAAATCGAACATAGAGTTCCGTTATTATAACTAATTTTTTTTTAGAACTTTGAATGGGTGGTTAAGCCATATCTCCATATTTTAGGGATACCTGTATATGCACATATATTCCAGCAAAAGCATTCAAAATTAATAAAATAACTAATAAGTTTATGAAGCAAATGTGAAATTAAATAAGTGAAAAATACGGTATTGAGGCAGTGTCAGTGTCGTTGACTCTGACAGAAAATAAAGTTAATAGTCATATATCTCAAAAAATAAGTAAACCTAGTATTGTCAATAATGAGCATAGTTTTAAAATGCATGTCGTAACTTAGTCGATAGAATATGAAATTTCGAAAGACAAACATGTTATATCCATCTTTATCGCGCGCGATTCTTGTCAATATAAAATTGAGAGAGATAAATTTATGCCGCCAACTTGTTAATTCGTACAAGATACAGATGAACTTGATTAGACATCTTTAAAAAATTTAATTGTACATTTTTATTTGGTTTGATAAATCTTCTGACTTATTTAATTCAATTAGCAGTAATAAAAATTGATAAATTTACCTGAGATTTGTGGGAAAGAGATCAACGACGACGCAGAAGATAACCGCTTCGGCGGTGCTAGTTAAAGCTTCGAATAGGCAGGACAGCGCGAGAGTGTCGAGCGTGCTGTGCACCCAGTTCAGTCCGATGACGGACGCCCCTGCTGCCACCAAACTGCACACTAAATGTTATTGTTGAGAACAGTGACCACAGATATTTCACATTATAAGACAAACAAAATTTTAACAATGCTCGGTTATATACAATTTTAAATTACTATTTTAAGTTTGATATTTTGAAATTTTTGTAAAAAAATCTGATGTGGCCAGCACATTATCTTCCGTCAGTTCTATGTATTTTGTACAAATTTCACACAGAAAGTTCTTTGCAAAAGATTTCTTGTATATTACCTTCCGGCAGTTGTATGTATTTTATATAAATTCCATACAGAAAATTTCTAGCAAAAGGTCTTATATTTCCGGTAAAATTATAAGACAAACACACTATGTCAATTGCACTTGATACTGACATCTTTTAATCAGAATTTTCTTAATTAAGTAGCTGTTTCTTAATAATTTTTTAACTCTATATCCATTTAATATAAGTATAAAAAACAGTCAAATCTTATAGAGAATAAAATATTCTTTAATATTTATAATAACATTTGTGAAAAAATGATATTTAACATAGTTGATGAATGAGGGTACTTCCGGTTGACCAATTGTAACCAAAATCTAATCAGCTCTTCATATGGAAGTAATGAAGAAGAATACGAATGAATTATAATTTTTTAAATTGTAGTATTAGAGTTATCGCACACGAAATTTATGTTACGCACACGCATACGCGCGCACCCACACGCACACACACGCACCTACTATACCAAAATATTAAAAATTACAAATTCGAAATTAAAAAGAGGGTTAAATTTAAATATTATTTAGTTCTGTCAGCATTATTTGATAACTGATAGCTGAGACGTTATATGTATATTTTCGATTTTGTGATCCAGGTGTACATTGTACATTCACGCTAATCAGAGGACAAAATTTATTTCCCTATCTAAACCAACGCTATTTTCTTACGTGAAACGAATTATAAAAAGTGTGTCATTAAAGCAGGTTTTTCATTCCATTATTTATATTGTTTTAGTGTAGTCGTAATGCCGCAAGGACACTAATTTTTATCTCCCGCTACCCTTGGTAAGGGAGATATACGAATCGTGCTAAAAATCGCATATCGAGATTTTGGTAAATGAGCACGTTTTAAGGTCCCTAGAATCCATTTTAACATTTTACCGATGATGTCTGTGTCTATGTGTGTATGTATGTGTGAATCCTCCACTCTAACTCAAATACTATCATTCAGAAAATTTTGAAACCTTGTATTTCGAACTTTTTCTATTATGGAAAGAGCCCATTAGATTTTGGTGTAAATCGGATAACAGGAAATGGCACTTTACTTGAAGCTCAAAATAGTTTTTCTTCGAAAAATACATTTAAATGTTATTTTTTCGAAATTAATGTTATTATAAAAATTAAAGATTATTAAATTTTCTACAGATTAGCATTAATACTTTTTCTACATATATTATGGATAAAGTTATAAAATTATCTATAATTTAAATTCCTGAGCCTACGCTTTAAACAAACAAAACTTTTTGGTTACGCAGTTATTCAAATGTATGTAACTGACAGATAAATGACACTGTCAAAGAACTAATCATTTCAAATTAATAATAGTAACGTTTTTAAAAGAAAGAAGTAAATAGAACAATAGGAAAGGAAAGCAATATAGTTTCCAGCATAAGTAAATATGTAGGTATGTATTTAGATTAATAAAATTTAAGATTCGCAAAAAAGTTAAAGCTAATTCTCAATTTTTGGATTAGTGAATTCTATTTTATGCCGGTATTTAAAATTTAATCTTCATTTTATTATTATTAGGTATTTTAAGAAATAAATTGCCAAATTTCGCTAATCCAAAAATAAGGATTAGCTTAATCTTTTTTTGTAACTCGGGCGGTAAATGGCGGGAGGTATTATGCTGGCCACGCCAGATTTTTTAATTAAATATTTTAAAAAAGTAAAAAATATATTTTCATTATGTTAGCTATATTACTTAAATATAGCAAAAATAAATTAAAATTCCTACTTACTTATTAAGTACTTCTTCCCCATCTTATCAATTAAGAACCCGAGACTTAGGGACGCGGGTAAACAACTAACTCCTATGATGATGGTATACAAGAACACCTTATGGTCTATGGGCCTGGTACAGTTCTGTATATTATTCATTCCGAAGTCTTGTTCTGGTGTAGTGACCGACGTGACGTCACAAATGCCGGCGGGAACGCCTGGATGTTGCCATTGGTACATGTCGAATCTTTCGAACAGCTCGGGAAACCACATCATCAGGGTGTAATAACTAAGACATTTCCCAATCAGCACTACGTAAAGAGGTGGAAGAAGGATGCTAACTTATGAGTATGCCAGCAAGGGAAATGTGGTCAGCAACATATACGATAACAATAACAATATGTTTTTATCGAGTGTTACTTCAGTAAGCGTACAGCGCTTAACATAAGGTAGAACTATCCCCATAGATTTTTGTTTTACATGCTTTCTTTAAGAGCTGGAGCCCCTTAAAATTGACCGATTACGTCATAGTTCCAAATTTATAAAAAAGTAAAAATTAATATGTTCTCTGGAAAAAATACAACACCTAAGTAGGTAGGTATTTGAGACTCACAATGAAAACCTGCATGTTTATCACCAAGGTAGTTGGCATTTTGATATTCAATAAACCGAACATAAATTGTACGCTAATGCAAAAAGAAGTTTTACGTCAGTTTTGACAAGTGCTTTTTTTGAGAAAAAGGTGCTGGAACGCACATTTTGTTAACTTATTTTTGAAGAAAATGGAACAAGGTTTGATTTTGTAACTTTGAAATCTACTGTAAATTGAAATCTATCAAATATCGATTAATAAACAAACAAGAAAACATACTGATCTTAGCGAGCTATGTTCGGAATCTATCTCTGTAGATTGTATTCGGCTGGTCTCGGGCAGTCAATTTCAAATCTGCACCTAATGGTGGCTATAGATTGAATGAGGAAATCTCAAATCTGATAGTTTACAATCTACAGTAGATTTCAAAGTTACAAAATTAGACCCGTAATGTGTAAATATATCTGGGTGCAATATGCACATAAACTTCCACAATTTAAGAAAAATAATTTAAAAAAAACATTTGTAGAACCGGAAATATCGAAAATAGGGGTCAGAACGCCGTTCCAGTGCGTTGGTTACATTACAAAAAACCCTGGTTTTGATAATCAACATTAGAGGTGGGCGCGTGAGTAACTTTTTGTTCACGATCACGCACGCTCACGGAACTAAAAATGTAATCACGATCAATCACGCACGACATTTTATGTTTGATTCACGATCACTCACGCTCACGATTTTATTTTGGCACTCACGTCCGATCACGCCCGGCGGGTCACGGTCGTGTCACGTAATTGTTTCTATGTACATTTAAGCCTGTTTAACACAGTCATAAGTTATCAAATTTGTTAACAAATTGGTAATAAGTTATGCTCTGTTCCATTTAAGCCATTCAGTAGATGGCACTGGCAACAGCGCAAATCTGAAGTAGCCGAAATTACATTGGGTAAACTTGTCCCTTGTCTCTAATTTCAGCCAATTCACGTCGTGACCCATCGTGACCCGACAAAATCACGGCCCGCGCCCACCTCCAATCAACATTTTATCCATGATTTTTTTTACAAAATTTTCAACTAATAGATCAGTTTTAAGAAGCTTCAGTTCTTATAGAAAGCAAGTAAAAGAAAAATTTACTTTCTATGAGGTTAGTTCTATCGGTTAAGCGTTGTACTTTACACTCTTACTCGTATAGAAAGAACATCAAGATCGTACCTAATTTATATTTGTAGATTTTTGAGAATAAATATAAATAAATCTTACGCGTCTTCGTAAGAATTTGGGAAAACAATATTTTTTTTTAAATATCTATCCCGTAAAAATTTTGTGGGGTATTTCATACATAGTTTTAGATAATAAAATTCTATTTTTCTTATAATGCAAAACTTTTTAAATTTCGCTTTTGGTGGCCAAGTAAACTTAATTTAAAAACATAGTTAAAATATATTAAATTTATACAGAAAACGAAGGCATACATTTTGGCATTTAAAAAAAAATCACTTAAATATCTGTACAATGTTTAATGAGATAGATAATATTTGAAAAAGGAAAATTTATTTTCTAATGTTAAACGCACATGTCACGGATATTCATATATTTTATACTGAAATGAAAAGCTTAATTCTCATCCGAGAATTATTCGTACCCTTCGTTAGCTTGAAAGGTACAAAGATACGGCATTTGTTTTTTAAATAATTTTTAGCAATTAAAGTTAATAAACAATACAATTTCTGTCAAACATTTCAAATCACGGATGTACACAATATTTCTTAGTTAATTGCAAATTTCGTTCCTTGAAGAGAATATTAATTCTAACAAAATAAAAAAATCTTAACTAAAAAATCGTTCAACTTTCTTTTTTAAAAAACGAATATGTTTGAATATTACTAGTAATCGTAATAAACATCTATTAATTTCGAAAATATGTCAAAGAAATTTGTTATTTTAAAGAACAAATATTATATATTCCAGTAATATCTGTGTCCCAATTTTAAGCCCTTACTTATCCGAATATTAACTCTCAATATCCAATACAATATTTGCTTTATCGATCTTGTTATACGTAGAATTTTGTGTATATCAACAACTTGCTGAAATTTTCTTAAAATGCAAGAATATTTATCAAAATATAACATTTCATTTCATAAAACGAAAATAAATAGTGCTGTTAAATTTATTAAAAAATATATGTATGTCTTTCGTTTTCTACATTGACGTATTTCATTTTAACTAATATTTTGATATTAACAAAAAGAGTAAAAAATCGTGTTTTGAAATTATGCGTCGTGTACAAATCTTCATAATAAAATTTAGGTGTGTAATGAAAGTTTATGCGTTGACCACATTAAATTTTTCTGACTGCATAGTCATATATGTTAGCACCCGTGGCGAGTGTACCTTGACATGAGGCCGAAATCCGCAAAGCAGGTAAGTAAGAGATGTTTGAGGTGAGGAAAGGAGAAAATTTCCTTATTCCTTAACCACATTTCTTCTGCTTGAAATCTTAATCTGCGGCGCCAAGGGATGAAGGTTTTCTTCACTGATCCGTTTTGCAGGCAGAATATTTCGCCGTGGAGATGTGTCACCTGAAAAATATATGAAATAGAATAGAGTAAGATTTAATAGTATGATATACACCAGCGTTTCTTAACCTTTTCAAGGTGCGACCCAAATTTATTTATTGTATTGGTTTCGCGATCCACTAGCAAATTATTTTAAAAATAAAAACATATCTTATTATAAACTATAATTTATTTATGAAAATAAGAAAATGAATATGTACGAATACATCACCTACCTACCTATTTATAAACAAAATAATATAAATTTAATATCATAATAAGACCAATAATTATTTCAAATAAAACGAAATTTGTTACAATTTGGTACATGAATTTAGTACAATTTCAATTTTGTCTGTTAGTCAAAATGTCCGAAATATAAATATTATGTCCATTCCCATATTTGTCCAATATAACTTTCGAACATGATTGAAAAGGCATTTCTTCAAAATTTAAAATAAAAAATCTGATGTGGACACCACACGACTTCCTTGTACGCAAGACTAATATGAAGTATAGACTCAATAGGTGCGTTCAATGAAGTAAGCAAAACAAGCAAATGCTAGGTAAGCAAACGAGACTTGTTGCTTAATATATTGAACGGTTTGCTACTTAACACCATAAAATGTCATCCATAACTTTCATCGGAAAAGTTGTAAGTTGTCAAATATAACACGTGTATCTCTCGTATCTCTTTTCTTCGTCTGCGAACTTTTGGAAATGAATTTATATTTATATTTGCATATAGTGTGATTAATTTGGAAGAATCTATATTCATTATTACAAAATATTTTAAATTTAATAATGTTATTAACATCCATCACAAAACTCTCAAAGCCTTTTGACATGTGGTTGACAAACACAAAGAAATGGAAACAGTTTAAGTTAAATTCATGTATGTATAATTTGTATTTCCCGCCATTATATTTGACACTTAGCTAGACAAGCGAGAAATTTGTGGCTTGGATTACTTGCGAGCAAATCAAGCAAATGCTAGGCTAGCAAAGTCCTTCAACAAATTTTACTTCTGGTTGCTTGTTTTGCTGGGCTTATTGAACGCACCTAATTATAAAATTGCACGTATTTGACGTAATTTGACATTGACATCTATTTTTTATTTTTTTGTTATTTTTTGTCCTAATCCATAGCAAGCTTCATTACAAAAACCAAAAAGTATATAAGTTTTAAATTTACATATCTCGCTTATACAAAGGGCTAATTTAATAATACTTGATGTGCTAGACGCAGAATTTAATTCTCTAAAATTCTTATTTGAAGCATTTATTTCTAAAATCAAAATGAAACCATTTTATTCAAGAAAAACTGTTAACAACTTCAGGTAATATATCACTTCCGGTTAGCCTGTTTTATTCCAATTGATATAAAAGTCTTATATACCAAATTTTAAAAGTTTTGGATTATATTTTAATATAGTTTTTCATTAAAATCTATAGTAGGCTTCAAATAAAGTGCCATTTCTGGATATTATGTAATGACCAAAAAGGGAGGTGCACAACTAGATGTTATAGATGTCCTAAATACAAAATTTCAACTTTCTACGGCTTACCGTTTTTGAGTTATGCGAGATACGTACGTACGTACAGACGTCACGGCCAAATTAGTCAGAATGGATTCAGGGATGGTCAAAATGGATATTTCCGTTGAAATCTGGAAACCGAAATTTTTCGCGAATACAATACTTCCTTTACTTTGTACAAGGAAGTAAAAATACTAATGCGAATTAATTTGTACCCTGAATTTCTTCAAATCGTAGCGGTTTTAGTAGTAATTACAAAAGCGTAAAAACCAAATTCGCACATGTACATAGGTAGTAGCAAAAGGAGATGGGTTTTTCTTTTTTAACCAAAATGAACTTAATGCCTCGGTAGAGTTATTAGGAGTAACAATTCTGCATTGTATAGCTAATGTAACATTTTAGTAAAATTTTATATTTTACGTTTTAGAATTATGATTGGCATTTAGTAAATTTTGAAATTCTGAATAGTTTACGCGACCCACTCAAACTCCTTCGCGACCCAAATTTGGGTCGCGACCCGTAAGTTAAGAAACGCTGATATACACTCATGTACATACGGATGCAATTATATTCGAAATAACTATGGACAAATATGAAGAAAACCATTTTTTTATACAATAAATATGAATAAAATTTATAATTATTCTTTCGTTCTTTTTTATTCCTTACTCTTCATTCCAATTAATTAATTATTCACTTGTATAATTTATGTAATATACATATGTAATTGATGTAATATACATGTTACATTCGTACGTATCTGTTACATATATGATACATATCGTTGATGCTGATATAGAGCCATGAATTTTCATATAAATGTAACTTACATGTTACATAACATAGCGACTTTAAATTTTGAAGGTTACATATCTGTTACATAAATGTTATATAACTGTGCTCGTTGGGTTATGTGTATATTTTATAAAATGTCGTGTGAGACATTGATCAAATTTAGAGTTAAGAACAATTTATTAAATATCAAGAGCGAAATAAATAGGTATAATGCCGTTTTTCTCAAATTCTATTAATATTTAACAAAATTTTAAATAAATAAATATATCATCACGGCATATTATTTATCGCTGGGTATATTATTTTAACATTATAATTAGGTAGAAAAAAATTGGTCACACACCCCATAGGAGTATCGTTACAATTATTAATTTTCATGATACTTACTGGATATTCATATCCTTCTTTCCCAGTATTCATCCTATACACTTTCTGCAACACCTGCCTGGCTTTCTTGTGGTTTCCTTTCGAAATGAGGAACCTAGGGCTCTCGGGCAGCATCATCAGGGTTACTGCGGAGAGGAGGCTGGGTAATGAACATATGGCAACAAACGCTCGCCATGATGTCAGTGTCAACTGACCAGACCACGCAGGGACGTCAACATGCCATTGTTGAGGGATCACTAGCCATGCCAAAGCTGTAGGACGAAATCAGTCAAGTGTCAAGATAATTGCGGTAGATCGTAGAAATAGGTCTTAATGATCACGGAAATTTTAATAAATGAAGAAATATTTTGTGAAAAATTAATGGACCCCGCTGGGATTTGAACCTTGACCTTGTCATATCTAGTGAGACGATCTAACCAACTGAGCTACAAGATTCTACTCCATTCACGTCATTGAATCTTTCACAAGTCTTTTTAAAATTTTCGAAAGCGAGTAAACTCTCCTAATCAGAAAGATGAATACTCAGCGCGAACAATGCGCTACTATTATTGTGAATATTCGTCTTCACTTTAAACGTTGTTTTCCGACTCCCAAAATCGTAAGTAGGCTATTAGGACATTGTTTGTAGGGATGTATGTGTATTTTACTGTCAAGATGTCGGTTTCTATTAGCTGAACTGACCTCCCTCTTTGTGAAATATCAACAGTTAGATATTTTAAACTTGTTTCAAATATATATTCATTCTTATAATTTATAATTTTGAATTTAATTTCTACCAAATTGCCCTCATTTCATAAATATTTCCATTCAAAAGTTACCGTTGACGTGACATATGTGACAAATGACAGCGTTTTTCTTCTAAATTTTCCATGGAATACTTAGATTCTTTTTTTAATGTATCAATATTCAACTGTATTTCTTGACAGCATTGACATATCTGGCAATGAAATTGAACAGGTAAAAAATAAATCATCGGGAGTGGAAAAAATCTTATATGCAACACGAGATGTAGGTACATTTGATCACTCTCGAACTTATTTCGATTAGTAAGGCTTGATTTACATTAGCGGTACAATGACGGTACGATGACGGTACAATAACGGTATAATGACGGTACCTATGTCAATTATACGAGGCATTTACATTAGACGGTACAACAACGGTACGAACATAATAAAATACAATGACAATATAGTTTTGTCTTTTATGTATTATGACAGTTTGTATATGTCATGTTTCTACCAAAGGAGAAAATATCGTGCAATGTTTAAAAATTTCTGAAATACCCACTTGGCTATAACTTACTCCTTACTCTTGTCAAAAAAGAAGAAGAAGAAGAAGAAGAAGAAGAAGAAGAAGAAAATGAAGAAAATCCAGAAAATTTTACAAAACGATACTATGTTTTATGTACTTTCTGTAATAATCTGTAGTGTATATTTCACGTTTTTGTTATAAGCAAACTTTTGTTCAATAAATGTATATATGCATAATCATTTCTCATTTCTAGCTCATTTTAACTTTTTTTTTTTGGTTTAACTAAAAGACAAATATGAAAAAGTTAAAAACATGTCAAATGTCAATCACTTACTAGCATACGTTTACTGGTTTACTTTCACTGGGCTGATTTTAACATGAACGTCAACTTGAAGTGCACATACTCTTCAAACGCAACATTCCACTTCCCCTTGCATGGAAATACTACGCTATCACTACGCTGTTACTATGATATACAATAGTTTTCAACAGAAACAAAACTATACTGTACCCTGGTCGTATTGCTAATGTAAATCAGTAAATATCACTGGGCCGTCATCGTACCGTCATTGTACTGAGAACGTAGATGTAAATGGGTCCATTAAAATACATTGGACCAAGAAGTATCGTACCCTTATTGGACCGTTATTGTACCGCTAATGTAAATCAAGCCTGGTACCTACATCTCTTGTAGCATAAATAACTATTACCGATAGGGTTTCCAAGGAAGTAGCTTTTATTTACAAATTACTGATCGGTGATCGATAAGTGATTGCGATTACTTACCGATCAGAAGGCGATGCGGTAAGTAAATAAAAATCAAAGCTTACTTTAAAAATGACAACTAAATTTTTTTAATATGTTAAAATAATTTTCAAATATTCATTTTTCAATTTTGTGCATTGATCGTGCAAAATACGTAATAACCAAACACATCCTCAACCGGTAGGATGCACTTACTTCCCGTAATAATACTTACATAACTATAACCTAACGTACAAAACACACACTCGAGTTTTGTGCTACATTTATATCGAATCTAGGAACTCTTTCATTTCTTTCAAAATTAAAGTGGCGCTTGTATTCCAAAATACAAATTTTGTATAGATGTCAATATATTTTACCGTTTCCGTATATTTGTAAGAACTTCATTTACATGAAACATGTAAACTACAAATCTGTAAGCTTAAACGATTTGTAAATTAGATGTATGTATATTGTACATAATACACACTAAGTTCATTATTTGCATTTATGTTACAAAAAATCTATTTGTATGAAAATGAATTATGAATAATAAAACGTTCATATTATGGTTGACAAAGTTATGTAACATTAATTTTTTAATTTAAAATTAAATTGAAATCAAATCGTATATTTGAATTGCAAATGTGATTAAATTATTTATATCATGTCCATGTTGTACTTTAAACCACATTATTTTGTATCACCCACAAATAGCTAATAATATAATTATGTATTTATTAATTATTGATATGATTAATTTGTGATAAAATTAACTCAATTATTTTGTAAACAAAGGCAGTGTACTTTGATTCACCAATTTATACATCTATTAAGATAACTTGAATTACTTTTAGATACATTTATTTGTTTGTTTGATCATTAATATATACATAAGTCACGACACTTACCCGGCAATAATATGATCCCGAAGTTCCAGAAAACTTCCAGTCTGGCGAGCATAGCATCTCGATTTATAATCGACATAAATTCTCCAAGATAAGAGAAGATTATGCTGGTTGCTCCAATAATGCTGAAACAATACGATAATGTTTATTTATCAGCAATTAAGTTTATCGTAAAGTTAATTGAAAACAAGAAAAAGTGTAATGAATGCTATAATTTTTGGTTCATTGCATTTTTGTGCAATATGCAAGTGTGATTAAATATTTTAGATGTCGCGTTTTTTATATAAAAAATAAAAGATATTATTTGATTATATGTTTGTATTTTGATATAAAATTTATGATGCATTAAACCGGATTACATTCATCATTAATACATTATGAGCACATATTTTATGTATGTAAATATGTTTGTAAATTTCTTATATTAGTAATCTTATTCTGAAACAAATCCGACCGGCCAGGTCATCCGTTTTGAAATATAGAAAAAACAAAAGCTTACAATATAAAAATATTTTTGTTTGTAAATAAAGAAGTAGGTAATTTAATAAATTGATAAAAATATATTAAAAGAGTTCAAATGTTCCAATATATGAAAAAGTTTTGAAAACAAATTAAAATTCTGTGAGCAACTAATTATAATTTTATGTAACTGGCATATGTAGGTACATTTTGTTTTTACTAAATTTATCATATAAAGTTAAACTAGTTACAAAGGGGGAGTTTGTCATGTTGAAATGTAATGATTTTTCCATATTACTGCGATACTATATATGCAATAAAAGCATGTTGGTGTTATTGCACTTTTTAATTGTTTTAAAACCAATATAAATATTTTATTTCATAAACGAAAACGAAATCTGCAATAAAACCCCAAAAATTGCATTTGAATTTTTGCTTACACGTAGTATATAACACGTGTATGCGCGCCATGCCTATTTAAATAAAAGAAGTGAAAATATGTCTTGCATGACACTTTGTAAAAAGCTTAAAACGGATATTTTATTTTACGTTTATCTCATTACAAGAACCTATTACATCAATAAGTTTAGGCTCATTTAATGCAGTATTTAATTCGGAACATTTTTTTGTATTTACACTTTAGTTCTAAAATTAATAGGGCAGAATTTACAAATATATATAAAAAAAATATACCATTGTATTTCATATGGTCTATAAAAAAGTAGACATCCGATATATGTGTATATATTTTTATATTTTATGTTATCATAGTAGAATTTTCTTTTTATTAACTCTAGGTATCTAAAATAATTTGAAATTGTTTTTCTGACAAAAAAATATATTATTTTATAAAATTTGATTTAAATCAATGATTTAAAAAAAAATCGGTTGATTTAAATCATGATTTAATACACGTTTTAAATCAGGCCAACCCTGAATAAAAGTAAAAAAATATAGCGTATTTTTTTGTTCAAACGATATTTACATTATCGTTAGTTAAATCGTCCGCATTACGATGCTTTATGCATCTTTGGTTCGCCGTAGTTGTACGCTACGAGCGTAAGTTTAGAATGAAAACATGAACGTATGTCTTCTATATTTGATATTGAAACGTCAAATTCAATATCGAATCGCAAAAAGCAAATTATTTGATTTTAAATATGTAAACGTAAAAGCTACAAAATGCGATAAACCCAGAAATTAAACTGTTAAGTGTCAAATGTAAACATAAACAGGTGGCCGTGTTTTCTTATCTTTTTCTGTGAAGCACGTTTTGGGTACGTATGTCGGGACATAATTCGCACATAGTTGATGTTAAGTACGGCATAATGGCGGGAAGAGAATATTGCAAAAGTTTATCATTTTGTATCTGCGGTATTTTTTAAAAATTTACAACATATAAATTTATAAATATTTTTTAATTAGGGGCTCATCATGGTATTTGGTATGATAGTAGCGCCGGTTTAACCGGAAGTGACATTAACTTTCCGCCATATGTATTTTTAAATATTTGGAATCTACGTAAAATTATAAATTCAACGATAGGCTCGAAGTAAATTTTTATTGAAGAAATAAATTGCAAAAATATAAGTCACGAATGAAAAAAAAAAATTAATGACTAATATACATTCCACACGAGTGAAATACAATGTTTTATCTAACACTTTTTTTTTAATTTCTGAAATCATTTTTATGTTTTCGCTCATTGTTTGTCACTGACAAGGAATTTGACATACCATTTTAAATTACAAAGTTGCTATTGAATTTTCTGTAATTATTGACAATATAAAGAAATAAAAATAGAAAATGGCTATTTTGAAGTAGATACAAAATGCTCGAATAATTAGCTATTTGAACACAGTTTACGCGATAAGAAAATTCAAAACGGTTTTTAACTACTTCTTGTTAATTAAAATAGATATAAAAAACGGTACTTAAGAAAAAAAAAACATTAGAGTTTTCTGCCAATCTTTTTCTATATATTTTTTATCAATAGTTATGCTCCATGCTAAACAGAGTTTTAAAAAAATATAGAATATATAAAATTTCTTTATTTATTTATTGTTAGCTAAATGCCTGAATAAATATAATTAAGCAACTTACCCAAATCCATTGAAGAATCTAAAGACTAAGAACCATTCGAAGCTCTGAACCGTGGAAGATAAGATGGCTGCCAGAGCATCCATCAGGAGTGCAAAAATGATCACCCATTTACGACCTCTTGTATCAGCGAGTGAACCCCAAAAATATGACCCAAAAACCATTCCTGGAACAATAATAAACAAATATAAACGAACAATCTCTACTCGTCACACACCTTAATCTTAGATGAAATTTTTGCTTTAAATGTTCAAATTTACGCTAAAGATAACGATATTTACATATAAATCATCCGCGACAAATTTGAAACAAATTATCAGCTGGTTTTTAAATAGAATACATTGATAACAAGCAATTAAGAAAAATATATTTATTTTTTATCAATATTATTATTAAATTATGAATGAAATTGATATATTTATTTAACATAAAATATGTTTGTATTATATTCTGGAATTAATTGGATTTCAAAAACTAAATGCAATTATGCTTATCATTTCGTCATCATTGGGGCGCCAATGTTGTGCGTTTCAGGCGCTACAGGCCATTTTTAATGGCGATTTCGATTCAAAATCCTGTCTGCCGACTATTTTTCCGACATGCGTAACATTTGTCAATGATTTTTATTGCTCTCCGATTTAGTTTAATTATTTTTAGATTCTACTATCATAATTAACATATGACTTGCAGTTTAATTGCCATTTTTATACGAAGTTATTCAAAGGATTCAAAGGATAACAAGATTCAGAAATAACTGGATGAATCCAGTTTGCTCTAGATCCATAACTGGTTTCATTTCCTATAATTCGAAGACTAAACATTGAAACTGCGTAATAAAATATTACAATTTGACGTAAATATTTATCAGATTCTCATAATTTCATCTAAATTTTGGATTTGTGAATATGTGAATTGCTTATCAAAGATAAAAGGAAGTATATAATTTCGTTTTTGGCATTTTGAACCGTGACTGATAACAAAGCCCAAATCCCGAATGTATATCATATTAATTTTTTATTGAGCTTAAATATCTCTCGTGTTTTTTATTGCATTATTAATAATGGAAATACTTCATTAACGCTGATATAAAAAGCAGTAAACAATATTTTTAAAATAAATTAAGCATTTTTAATTACTTTGTTTATGTATGAACATCTTTGAAACGATTATACGTCCTCATAAGCAAAATAAGCCATTACAGTTTCAGTGCGGAGATAAAATACCGAAATAAGATAACAGAAAGTAGACAACAAAGGTAAGTTGTTATTTTTTCATAAATAAACTCAAAAGAATGACTTTTCAATATCGTATTTAATTATTTAATACTTGTTTCAATATTTTCATTTACTCTCGTAGTATATAATTTCTAGGTTAGTAGAATAATAAAAGTTAAGCGTCAAATCTGTAGATATTTTATTTCCTATAAAAGGGAGTATTAAATAGGGTAACTATATAAGATTATTTGACCTCAGATAGATGACCACTCTCATACATAATAAAAGTAACTTAAGTGATTAGTCTGGATCTGGAATGTCGTTCCGGTATTTATTTTAAGAGTTCCGGAACTATATTCCAAATAAATGATTATTTTAATATCAAATAATTTATATTACTCGTATACAAATGTAAGTATTTTTTAAAAAATCGTCAATGCGATTGATCAAATTGAGCGTACAAGTACTGTTTTTTTTTGAGAGCGTCTGTTCCATTCCACTACTTCTCAATTTATCAAAACATCATTATCCCTATGACGTTTCAACAAATAGGGTAGCGCGTAAGTGTAATTTTTTGCCTCTATTACCTTTAATAACGATTTTAAATACCCAAAAATTAATTATAAAATTGATCTTATCTTTTTACTTTAATTTTAAACCGTGCCCAAAGTGTCTAGTTGTTTCATTTATAAATAAATTGCTGGGTCTGCCAATCTGCTTTGTACACAGGATGAAATATTTGCACCGTACGGGCGCTTACCAGGCGTCACCTCACGGGCACACATTGCTAGTGTGGAGAGTGCACTACAGGGGTCAATTTTGTGTCGTTTTAAGGAGCAACTAGCAACTTTTGAAGGCATGATTTTAAATTAAAATAAAAAAGTAAGAGTTATTTTCATAATAATTTTTTTAGGTATTAAGGGCTTACCCTACATTGTATACTAGTTTTATATAAATATTTACCATGTACCAAAACATAAACAGGTAATAATATAAGCTGCATTCAGAGCTACTGAATTATAAACTACAATTAGTAATTACAAATAGTAATCCCTTGGAGCGTCTTAAAACTACCGGTTTTAAATCTGAAATAGCGTTTAGAACAATTGTAAATAAAGTAGTACTTGTTGTTTGAACACTATAATTGACGGATAAAAATATTTCGGATTGATATTTTCTATTGTGATAAAAATAGGGTTAGAAATGAAAGACATTCTGTATATATATATATATATATATATATATATATATATATATATATATATATATATATATATATATATATATATATATATATATATATATATATATATATATATATACATACAATATTTAAAATATTATATGTACTATGCCGTTTAACGTTTATGACAGAAAGAGACAAGATGATATATTTGTCGCACTAAATGTAAGTGAAAAGTTTGGGGTTTGTATACTTACCATTTATAACTTAACGTCTTAATTTTGTCGCTGTGAACACTACCTTTGTTTGTCATAAGTCAAAGTGTTTGTATTAATTGTAAGTGCTAACTGTAATTTATTATTCGGTAGCTCTGAACGCAGCTTTAGCGAACATAAAATTTAATATTAGTTCAGTAAATTTAATGTACCTACATTCTGTATCTGTAATTGGTATTGCACTTTTAAAGCAGTATAACAATCTGTGGCTTAATGCAAGAATAACCAATGTCAACATTTCGTAATTTTGGGAATAAGTGATTCAAAATCAACAAAAAACTTTTGTTAATAATAAGAGTATCTGTCTGTGGAACTCGACATTATGTTAACTGCAAATGTCACTAATAGAGCTGATGCAAGGTTTTTTTTATATGCATTCTAAATATTAAATTTTAAAAATATTATTGTTTAAATAGAGTTAAATTTGAAAATATCACGAAATATCCATTAGATATTTTATAATTTATTATTGAAATTTGTGTAATATTTTGAAAAAGTCATTTGATATGAAACAGAATGTGACATCAAGGTGTTCATACAGCTATAACAGCTTCATGCTTCATCTGGCAAATTATCGCCTACTTTTATTTATATAAATAACGTAGGTGGTGGACAAACTGTTTTCCTATTGGCTATGAATCTCAGATTAAAAGTTGACTTTGGCCGCTCTTTCATTACGCCACATTAATTGATTTAACTGGTTTAGTAACATTTTACTTGGTGGTGCAGATTTTCAGCATACAGTATCTGCGTCATCTATGATGATTGTATTGGTAATTATGTTATTTGTTAAGCAGGTGAAACTAACCGATAAGCGGTGTGGCAGAGAGTCGTCCCATATCTGCGGAAGTGAGGAGGAAGTCGCACTCGGCTGCCGGCAGGACAAAGGACAGCGTGGTGGTACTGATGGCGCACGTGGCATACACGCCACCGCATGCGCACAAGAGAAGCCATTGGAATCTCCCGAAACCTACACAAAAGGATCTCAGTAAGTCACACAATTACTTCCAGTTACAATGATATTCTTACTCCTTGGAGATAAGAACATTGTTTTTAATATAGACAGTTGACAACGAAGGCTATATTGACAAGAGAGAAAGGTCTTAAGATACTTATAAGTATAAAATTAATAGTGTATTCCGAAATTAAACCACGGTAACCACTGAAAATGGTTACGGTTTAACCGCGGCTACAATGTTACCGACATCGGATTAGAAAAACGGACCAGCTAAGAGCTAACCTTATTTTGACAAATTTAAAATAGTTAAAAGTTCATTTGTCATGCATTAGCGTGGTTACAGAAAGGTTAACAGCTTTCAGTAACCGCGTTCCGAAAGCAACCGGTTACTGAAAAAGTAACCGCGGTTAACTTGGTTCAATTTCGAAATACACTATAAACAATGCTTCTTTAAAATTATTTTTATAATAATACTTGTATTGTTTTACTGCTACATTTAATAACTTTAGAATTTTCCAGAGAATAAAAAATGTTTTGAGATATTACCCGTATTAAATTGTTAATTAAAATGGACAGTGATTAAAAATTATGACTTCACAAATAAATATAAATTTTCATTTAACTTTATTACTTTGCTATGAAGTTACAAATTAAAATATTCTATTTTAAAGGGTGTATTGTGTTTATTCAACGAAAAAGAAATATACGATTGGAATTTTCTGAAGCTATGATTGGTGAGGATTCTTGGATTAAAAAGCTTCAATCGGCGATAATTTCTTTATTGAAGAACTTTTAAAATGGCAACGTTTTGGCTATGGTTATAGCCATTTACAAGTTTAAGAAAATATACTTTTTGACTCTTCAACCTGATCAGGTATTCAAATTTATTCAAGTTCCAAAAACAAAATTTTCTAAAAATATCTTTGCTGTACATTTTAAATGTTTTTGGATAAAGAAATTATCGCCGATTGAAGTTTTATTATCCAAGAATTCTAACCACTGAAAAAGAATTATGGAAAATAAATGTCATGTTAGATTTTTAACATTGCTGTCAAAATTACAACATGAATTTTTCGTTAAATACCTATTTTAAATTACATAGCAATGGTACTAGCATGTGTTTACTGAAACTTATTTAAATTCCAATAAAAAGTTCAAATATTCTAATTCAAGTCGTCTGTATGACATTTTTTTCATCCAATTTTTTTCTTATGAATTTTTAAAAACAATAAATGAGATATTTGTACTTACCAGTGTGCATAATAGCCGTTTCAAAATCGGCATGTTCAACTTTTTCAATACTTTCATTACTTTCGTTACTGTTTTCTAAAAACAAAGGAGAAGAAACAATGAGTAATCAACACTTCCGGAATCACTTTGATATTAAATTGCAGGGAAATCCAAAAGTCAAAGATAAAGCGTTAGTCACTATAATATTATCAAGTCCCAGTAAGGTACAAGTCAAGGCACAAAGCACAAAGAGTGTTTGCTATCACTTACCCATTTCACCGACTGATAGCACTTGTCACTCAGAGCTAAAGACTGCAAACACATGGACGGAACGAAATTTAAAGGTTTTATTTTCAAATATTGGTGGGTATTTTCCAATCAAGGACGAAGCACAGTGTTTGTTTTTATCGAAATTGTAGAGTCAAAGTCTAAAAGCAAGGCACATACGATTGTGGTGTGTATATTATTCGTATGTTTGCATTGTAAACAGTTTATTGGTTATGAGGGGAGAAGTAATCAGCCCGCCACTTAAATCCAGTAGACTCTGGTTTCTGCTGCTGATGTTTTTCTGTTTCTGTTTATGTTTTGTCCTTCCTTGTTTATCGATATGCTGTGCGACCTCTGCGAGATTGTTTTCATGCGTTTTTTTTTTATATTATTGAAAAATGACAGTCGACATATGGATGTATCGATGTATGTACGTGATTTTGATAACGCAGGCGTACGCCGAGGATGACTTGACGGAAGTTTTTTTACGTCTGGAACGATAATACAACAATAGGACATGCGTCATATCCTTTATCCAGGCGTCAAGCTCCAGATTGAACTGTACCAGCAAATCAACTACTATGTACTCGTAATATATCGTATTTTAACGACCGGTTGTTTGATAAAATCGCGATGCCGCTTCGCTATTCAAGCATAGTGGGTTCAAGTCCCATGCAAATATTTCATCACATACGCTATGCCATCATAACAGTCGCACAGCTATCCGTAAACTGAAATAAAAAATATTGTCAGCTATTTTTTACATTGAAAACTTGTATTATCCAGAAAAGACAATTAAATGCAAGGCTTCAGGACGATAATAAATCAGGCACAAAATAAACGCAACTAATAAAGAACCCATGCCTTTATTTGTTTTTTCGTTCTCCAATTTTAGCATATACGAGTATACACTGACTGACCGGCAGAAAAACTGGCCACCTTGATTTTTTTTATAAAAGTCTCCTAACAGTATGTTGCACTATTGAATAATTTTATTTCGGAAATTCATTTCAAATCGACTTGAATTAGATGGCAATCAGAACCCAGAGTTTTAAAAAAATTCGCCACAATAAGTTTTATTAGGCTTATTTGGTTTTTACTCGGTAATATTGAGATTTCTTAAATATAATATTATTTTTTAAATAATTGTATGTTAATGTTAATAAAACCTGATATAGACCGGTTTTATAAAAAATCTGATGTGGCCAACAGCAAACCTCCCGCTATTTAATTTTTATTAATTCAAATATACATACTTACCTACATATTTAGTTTTTGCGGAAACTGTATTAAGGTCCATTCCATATAACTATGATTCTATTGACTATTTTCTTTTTAAAACGTTACTATTATTAATTTGAAATGATTAGTTCTTCGACAGTGACACTTACCTGTCAATTACATACATTTGAGATATGAACTGTGTAACCAAGGAGTTTTGCTTGTTTAAAGCGTAGGCTCCGGGATTAAAATTAGAGATTATTTTATAAATTTATCCATAAAAGTATTTATGCAAATCTGTACAAAATTTTATAATCTTTAATTTTTATAATAACACAAATCTTGAAGGTATTTTTCGAAGAAAATCTATTTTGAGCTTCAAGTAAAGTGCCATTTCCGGTTATCTGGTATATACCAAAATCTAATGGCCTCTTCCCATATTAGAATAAGGTAGAAATACAAGGTTTCAAAATTTTCTGAATGATAGTATTTGAGATAGAGTGGAGGATCCACACACACACACGCACACGCGCACACACACATACACGCACACACACACGCACCCGCACCCGCACACACGTATACGCATACGCACGCACACATACACACGCACACACACACATCATCGTGAAAATGTTAAAATTGGATTCTAGGGACCTTAAACGAAGTCATTTATCAAAATCTCGATATGCGATTTTTAACACGATCCCTATACCTCGCTTACCAAGGGTAGCGGGAGGTAAATATATCTACGATTAAAATCTAGTTGATATGTAAATTAATTTTGCCATATTGGACATTAAATGTAGGCAACACCTAATTTTTAATCGTAGATTAAATGTTTTATGAAACCAGACGTTAATTAATCAAATATTTATGATATACTTTTCTTAAATTTATTAAATTGAAAGATTAATTTCAATTGTATTAATAATATATTGGTGTAAATATTTACAAACTCTGGTACTGGAAACCTCAATGTTTATTCACTTATTAACTAATATTTAATCAATTGTGATTGCTTTAGAGTTTGCATTCGGAAATTTTCGAAAAAAAAAGAAATTTACCCATAGGAAGGAAATTTACTTATAAAGTAATATTCATACATGGAAACATTCCTACGAAATAATGACATGTGATATTTTGATGCATTTATTTGACAAAATAACTTTATTTATTCCATATATTGTTTATTATTTTTGGTGTCCGGACTTCGAAGGCCACCATTGGAATCTTGGAAACTATAAGAGACACGTCTTCGGTGAAATGGGACATATGGTGCGCCTTTGGAGGGAGGGGGGGGGGTCTTAGAAGTGATTTTCTTCTGCCAAAAATTACAAGAAACTGATTTTGCTAAAAAAATCAATTTCTGAAAAAATGTTTCAAATGAGAAAGGTAGATACTTTCATTGTTCATCCAGTAGCGTACGAGAATATTTTTTTTCTTTGGTTTCTTTTTTTTTGGTTTGAGTAAGGTTCATTGTGTTTTACATTAATTTGTTTTGCCATTAAAACTTCCAGTCCAATGGATTGTTGACCATAGTATCCAAGTATGGCGTCTGAAGGACGCATCGTCTCCACTTACATGACTTGTTACTTTTTCGTTTGGCTTATCCATATACATACGAGTATATTGTAAACGACGCTCTTATTTCGAATTCGTATCTAAAAACATAGTTTTTACCTCCCGCTACCCTTGGTAAAGGAGGTGTAAGAAATCGTGCTAGAAATCGCATATCGAGATTTTGGTAAATGACCACGTTTTAAGGTCCGTAGAATCCGATTTTAACATTTTCACGATGATGTCTGTGTGTGTATGTGTGTGTGGATCCTCCACTCTAACTATCATTCAGTAAATTTTGAAACCTTGTATTTCGAACTTTTTCTGTAATAGAAAGAGCCCATTACATTTTGGTGAAAATCGGATAACCGGAAATGGCACTTTATTAGACGCTCAAAATAGTTTTTCTTCGAAAAATACCTTTAAATGTTATTTTTCAAGATTAATGTTATTATAAAAATTAAAGATTATTGATTTTTTTACAGATTTGCATTAATACTTTTTCTACGTATTTTATGGATAAATTTATAAAATTGTCTATAATTTGAATCCCAGAGTCCTACGCTTTAAACAAACAAAACGCAGTTGTTCAAATGTATGTAACTGACAGATAAATGTCATTATCAAAGAACTAATCATTTCAAAATAATATTAGTAACGTTTTAAAAAGAAAAAAGTAAATAGAACATTAGAAAATACAGTTTTCAGCATAAGTAAATATGTAGGTAAGTATTTAGATTCATTAAAAATAACGATACACACAAATTTTTAAGCTAATTCTAATTTTTGGATTAGTGAATTCCATGGGTGAATTCTATTCTATCCCGGTATTAAAAATTCAATCTTCATTTTATTATAGCTCCGGTGGCTCAATGGTTAGAGCAACGCCTCATGTCATGAGTGCCCTCGGGGCTCTGTGTTCGAATCCCACTAAGGCATGGATGAGTGAACCCACTCTGTAATTGGGATTTAATCCTGTTGAGGGGTTTTAAAAAAAATGTAGGTACTTGATTTAGATTGGACTATATTTTAAGAAATAAACTGTCAAAATTAGAATAAAATTCACTAATATAAAAATAAGTTGTGACTCGGGCTGTAAATGGCGGGAGGTATTGTGTTGGCCACACCAGATTTTTTTTATAATTATCACAAACATTTTCAATATTTTTGTAATATTTTATTTTTGAATAATAATTAAAGTAAAATTAAATATTATTTATTTACTAACAAAATTAAACAATAGTCTTTTTATAAGAATCTATATAATATCTAAATAATAGAATATACAGAACATTCAACTTTTTCCTGTAAACTTTCCAAATTATTTTTATAACACGTAGTTGTTCTTTCTGACATTTATTCTATTGATGTTAAAAATATTTTCTTCAATATTCAGTAACATTCGTGGAGATTTACTTAAAATAATCTCTGCATGTAAATTTACATTGGTCATATTTCAAATATTTTGTTCAACCACACAGTGCAAGTAAATAATAACTCTTTTATTTTTATGATAAAATGTCGTGTATAACGTAATTCCTGTTGGTTATCCTGAATTCTTCGTGACTCATATGTTTGTCTATTTACAATTATTCTACGTTTTTGCTTGTTTATTTGGATCAGGATCATTTATTTACGTAAATTAGTAATAACACATTAATTGATATGTAAACAAAATTTTTATTTAGAGTTGATTTTGAAAGGATTAAGTTTTATATTTTAAACAAACAAGCAATAATAATTTTATAGCTCTATATAAAAAAATAAGTATGAGATTATTTTCTTGGTAAGCACAAGAAAAATATATTACATATAATAATAATAAAAATAATATATCATCACCACATATTACCCATTGCTCGGTTTGCGTATCTGCTTTATACACACATCGGTAATGATAATGATATTCGTACCGTGCGGTTTTTACTGTTTTTATTATAATGATGATCTTTCTGTACAGCCGTTATCAAATAAGAGAACCAAATGAACGACTCTAAGGTCATTATCAAGAGATTGGTACACCTATAAAGAAATGAACTCGGGCATATGTTTATTTTATTTTTATAAATTATCTGTAGAATATATAAATATTGACATTCTTTCGCGGGATAACTACAGGTTCAAATTTATAGGTATATCAAAGGCATATTCAAAAATATTTTCATATGTGGCTATGTGGGTAAAGGCGGTTTCATCGAGTGCCTCCTCCACACTCTCATACACTCAATTATGTTATTTAATTTCGTCGAAGTTTAAAATATAATAATTTTATAGTACAGAGTGATCAAAAATGGCTGAAGGTCATGTCACAACTTTTGTTCCAAAATAATGTCAACATCAGATTTCAATTTTCCATAATTTAGTAAAACCACAGCATAAATTAATATACAGTATATTTCTGAACTGTCTATAGCCCTGGGCAGTAGATACGTAAAGGGCGGTACACCGAGCAGAGCACGTTCTTTATTTTTTTTAAATAAAAAAATTAACTAAAGCAAATTTATGAGCCAGGGGAAAAAGGATGAATGTCCATTATCTAGCAAAATGAGATGATTGGTACTTATAGATTGCAGGTGGGCGCTTTTAAATGGTATGTGTGAAGGATGCAAACGGTAACAATCCTAAGATACCTCAGAAATTGTAAGACACGATCTAAAAAGGATCACGGTCCAAGCGTCAGGGTATAAAAAGATGAATGTTCGACAGCGATATTCGCAAATTATAACTTGGTCAGCCGATTTCTGTTCAGTACTCGTAATGAACAGAAATTTGTTAAGCTAAGAGCGGTGTCAGTGGCTATCTGATGAGATTCCGTAACTCAGTAGTTAATTTTTAGCAACTGGTTAAAATTTAACCAATTAAGTACCTTTGTAGACATAATATAAAAAAACAATTGGAAACAATTTTTAACCAGTTGCTAAAAATTAAGTTTGTACGAGTGAAGAAGCTCCGACTGCAAAGTCGTGAAACTGGTGAAGATTTTTCCTGTGAACATTTGAAATGGTCTATTAACCAACGTTTCAGAACCAATTCGAAAATAACTTGTCATTGAATTTCAAAAATATAGAAGTTCATGGACTTTCATAACTTCTACCTATATTCTTTTCCACGAGACCTTTCATTAAACCAGGACTTCGAACCAGAGCTGAATCGTAAACCGGCAAAAATAACGGAGAAATTCTGTTAGGTTCCACATAATTTGAAACTTGACCCATCTGTGGGTATAATAATTTTAAGAAATGACCAATCTGAGTTTCTAAATAAGATTAATACACTTTGTCATTTCAAAAACATTAGATGGGGTTTCAAACTTTAAAATTCGCGTAATGAAAAAATTTGTAACATTTATATTTTGTCCACTGGCTCCTGGCAGTTTAATGTTGGAAAAACGATTTTTTCTTTGTTGAGAATGACGGTTTTCAAAAGTTAGCCCCGGGCGGCAAAATTTTTCAGAGAATTGTAAAACCCGTGGTGGCTCGTGTACCAAAACTTTGGTTGGTGAGGAAATGTATTCAGAAAAAAAATATTTTTTTTTTTCATTCAAGGTCAAATGCCTTAGTATTGAAAGTTACGTTTTTACAAGGGATGTGAAGCTGCATGTTTTTCTCCTTTCATGTATAAAAGTAAATTGCCTGGTCACAGAACATTTAAGAAAATATAATATATTTAACGGATTGTTGACTTAAATAAAAATAATTTTTATACATATAATTAAATATGTTCTTACTCATAAATCAAAGTAAAAACATCCCAAAACTCATACGTTTCGTAAGCACAGTACCATAGACTTACACACAATTGTGGAAACACACGCACGTTTTACTTTACTTTAAAATGCAACGAATAAAAATTAGAATATACAAAGCAATTAAAAATTTAGTAATAAAATAAATATTACAAACGTCGATAGATGATATAATTAATAAATTTTGAAGTCGGGTATGAAAACCGGGACAATTACGTGTCCCTAGGATGTTCATCGGGACACCGGGACATACAACTTAAAACAGGGATGAATCCCGGAAAACCGGGACGTCTAGTCACCCTAATGATGATAGGTCCATGACATTTGTTCAATATCATTGCCGTATGTTGATTCATTCATATTTGTTTCGCATATATTCGTGAAAATTTTTAATTTCTTTTAATTATGGTTTTTAATGAAGAACGTGACAGATTTCTTCTTGAAGCATATTTTCGTTCGGATGAACGTAAAGAAGACGGTTCTTAGTATTATTCTTATGGCAGCTAGCAAAATTCGAAAGATACGCTATGAAAATGTTGTCATTCAGTTTCTTGTTTTCACACTAGATGGTAGGCTGTGTACTTAGTTGTAACTTCAAGTAGAACTGTAAATAAATTTATCCTTAGTCAACTTTGCTCTGCAACCTGCGCAGGTTGGGTTTCACCTTTTAAACATGGTTTTAAAAGATATGAAATAAATCCTTTTTTGACTATATGTAATTTACACGGTCTGACTTGATAATGATCTTAACCAAGGCCGAAACGTCGTCAAATATGTATCCACAATAACAATAATAAACTTTTAAAAACTACGTTGAATCTTTAATCCGAAAACAACTTCTACAAAACAAACTTCACAGCTTCAGAAACATTTCATCTAGCTTATGAAAATAGTAATACTATCATAATAAGTAAGCGGCAAATGCCAAAATCTTATGGAGCGGAACGCGTCACCCATTTTTGATCACTCTGTATAATATAATATATCACGGACACACACGTGACCTTTAGTCTATAGCCAATCCACGTTTGAGGTGAGACTGTCACTTTGCCCTGGCGGCAATTTGAAATTAGCTGTCAGTAGGTCTGTCCGTTTGTATTATAGTAACTTGTACAACATGTACAGAGAATTCGTCATTAGTGCAGTTTAGTACAAAATAGTACACACTTATTTTCAAAATACAAATGGACAATTAGACAAGTTAGTGCAGGTTAACTAGCAAAAATAATAATAGTTTTCATTGGAAAGAAATTTTTCGTGTTCATCTCTTACAAGAAAACATATCTTTTGATTCCTATTTGGAATAGATTTAGATTTTTTGAAAAACTATAATGCCAATTACAAATTCACAGCAGCCTGTTTGTCAAATTACTGTGACGTTATAAATTAAGTGTACTAGCTCGGGAGGTAGTACAGTTCTGACAAGTTAGTGCAATATGCACAGCTACAAATGAACACATTGCTGACAACTTTGAACACACAAACGAACATATTTTTCACAAAATTACAAATTTGTGCAGTTAGAACCATACAAACGAACAGATCTAGTAGTTCATTGACCGCTTAGGCATCAACATCTTGTCATTGTTTTGTGGTTGTGCTTGCATCAGTGTCACTGTAATTTTGTTTTGTATTCATCATGTCGTAATTATCAGTGTAAAAACAATTTCGAAACCCAACCTTGTCGCACGGATGACATCTCTGACAGTTCAGATATAGAAAGGTTGTTTTAATTTTAATTACTCTATAAATAGAATATATAAATATAAAATACATCTAAAAATACTATAATTGGCTTACAATACGTTTTACTTTTAAAATATGTTTTATTTAATATTTAAGTAATTTCTGATAGCTACATTGACAATGGCCGATAATTTTCAAAAGTTTGGATATTTACTAATAAAATTGTAAATTTTCATAATTTCTAAACAATTTCCATATAAATTTTATACAAAATACATTAAATTATAAACATTTATTAATATTACAATAAATTACGTCACTTTCAAAGTTTGATGGTTACACCCTACATTCAAATTGCCGCCAAATCAAAGCGACAGTCTCAACGTGGATTGGCTATAGTTTAAAGGTGTGGCTGTGATATCCGAGTAAAATAAATTATTAAAATAACTTTTTTCAATTTTTATAATTAATTTACATAAAATCACACTTATCCAACGGTGGGTTAACATAAACCATAGTAATTATCCTTCGCTACACATATCGTTTTATTTTATATTATAATATACAGAGTGGTGACTCGAATACCCGAACATAGGGATTTAACATGTAAAATCATATTTTCCTAATCTTCTGCCCCCCTAATTATTTTAGGTAAAAAAGCTTCAAATAAAAGTTGTAGAGAATCTGAATCAATAAACAAAGTTAATTTTTCTTGCCTTGTAACCTTAGAAATTAGGTATGAAAATGGCGTAAATCACCCCAAAAATAGCGATAGCCAAGGAATTGAAACAAAAATTAACAAATGATAACGGTTTGTCTTTCAAGTTACGTTGCGTCAATTTATTTTTTCTACAGTCTATATACAAAGTAGCCATTTGCGCTCTCTTTTGTCAACGCAAAATGTCACTTTGCCGCTCTAGAGCGACAAAGTAGAAAAAACGGTCGCTCCTCAAATTTCTAACTATACAATGTTGAGAAATGTTACTTGGTTACATTCTTAATTGAAACGTTTAGTCAGGAATTAATGACACTATAATTACACATTACCCACTTACATAACCAAACAAAATGCCGCACTGCTGTGAAAATAAAATAGGGCATTCATTTACAAAAACGAAAGTATAAAATGCTTAGATTAGATTGAAGCAATAGCTCAAGAAGAATGGAAAATACCGATAAGTAAAAATAAATAAAAAATAAATTTTTGTTATGGTGGAGGATCCCATTTTGCGCTCTTAATACGCACATAGCTATTTTCTACAGTCTATATACAAAGTAGCCATTTGCGCTCTCTTTTGTCAACGCAAAATGTCACTTTGCGGCTCTTGCGCGACAAAATAGAAAAAACGCTCGCTGTTCAAATTTCTAACTCTACACACACAGATATCATCGTAAAAATATTAAAAACGTGTTGTGGGGACTCTAATTCGTGCTTATTCACTGAAAACTCACCTTCGAATTTTTGGACCGATAACATTATCTCCATTACCTACGGTATGACGGGCAGTAAAAAAATTATAATAACCCCACATGTCAATGACAAAAATTAATATAAAATTAAGTCGCAATATGGTGAAGAGGTATTGCATAAATTGTAAATCCGAATGGAGTCCATTCTTGAATATTTCTTTCTTTAGGTAAACAAATTTTTACTTCAAATTATAGAAATTCATTTCAAAACTACTTGTATGTGTTTTATTTATAAGATAATTTTTTGTACGTTTTTGAAATAATGTTTCCAACCGTTTTGACTCCAGTACAAGAGAAATGGAAGTAACCCCACGTCATCCTTTCTCTCTTCGCACAATATGAAGCTCACGACGCATTCCTGTAATATATATTGAGTTCAGTGGTTTATATAGTGGAAAATAGATAATAAAACTAATATTTATATTAATTAAACTATGCACTATTTATTGAAAAACTGGCCCTAACAAGAAAAAAAAAACTGTAAAGATATCCTAACAACTACCAACTGAAGTACTTAAAATGATAAATAATAAACCTACAACTAATGAAACAGGAAACAATATGCTCTACCTAAAATAATAATAAGCACTGAAAGAAATGTCAAAATAGGAAGGATTGTCTTCCGAAATTTATAAGTGAAGAAAAGATACCTACATATGAGAGAAGAGGAAGAAGGAAGTATAGAATATCAAGCAGGGAACGTATTATGAGGGGCTGAAGAGAGACAGTCTCCGAATGAATTGCAATCTACTCAGTTTTTGTCTCAACGGGGCTAGCAGCCTTTAGTTCATCTTGTGCGGATACTCTGCCACACTGAAAATCATTACATTTGTGCGTAAAATAGTAAAACAAATAAAATTTTAAATAAATTAATTTATTTACTGGAATTGTATATTTAACAATTCACAATTAATTTTTATTCATTCAAGTAAGTATTGGAGATAGTCTCCAAATGAATTGCAATCTACTCCGTTTTTGTCTTAAGGGGGCTACCAGACTTTAGTTCATTTTGTGCGAATACTCTGCCCAACTGAAAATCATTACATTTGTGCGCTTTTAAATTGACAGACGTCAAATATTTCGAATTTTAAATGGCACAAAATTGTGGTGCACTCGCCAGCAATGAGTTCCCGTGAGGTAACGCCTGGTAAACGCCCGCACGGTACAAATATGTCATCATCATTACCGATATCTGCGTACAAAGCAGACTGGCACACCTAGCAATGGGTAATAAGCCGTGATGATATATTTATTTATTTTTCGCCCGTGCTGAACACAGTAAAAAAAATAAAATTTTAAATAAACTAATTTATTTACTGGAATTTTCAAATGACCACTTCATAAAGTAATATTTAAATTTATACTTTACTTACGGTTTTTTTGTACAATAAATAATAAACATTTAAGTTGTGTAGTTACGTGTTTTAATTTATTTCTTGTGATTAGTTTTTGTACTTCACCGATATATCGATACTAGATATATCGATGTATGCGTATACTTTTGCCATCCCTAAATACGTCAATACATAAGTACATACATAACAACTGTCATTTGAACTGTCAATTTAGGTTCTGGTAAAAAGATATAAATGTAACTATAATTTTAAAAAGCTGTTTTTAAGTAAAAGGTTGAAAGGTATAAAGTTGTTATTATTGCTGGTTAATTTTATCAATATACTAAATGACAGCTGATGTTAATTTCCTTTTTATTTTGGAAACTCTGAACACCAACCATAAAGTCTTTTTATAATTTTATTTATATTTCTTATTTTGGAGCTGTGAACGAGCCTTAAATGACAGCTGATGTTAATTTAAGTTTTATTTTCGAAGCTGTGAACACCAACCATAAAGACTTATTTATAATTTTAATTATATTTCTTGTTTTCGTAGCTGTGAATGAGCCTTATAATGTTATAGTCACCTAGCAACAATAACAAATGTTACTTTCATTAATAGCATTATTTAAAATCCATAGTAATTGTATATAATTATTGTACTAACATTTTTTTTAAAATTCGGTGATGCACTTCATTTTCCTCTTGGCACAAAATTACTACCTTTCTGCGATTCATATCAAAAATTTTAAGTAATCATCACTCATTCCAGCGACAAATATCATCAAAATTACAAGTATCTATTTTTTCGAAGACCCCTCAAAATTCACAAGTACGGGGCTCTAAATTATCCAGTGCGTAGTAGGTACATTTTGGATTGGGATTTATCAAAATTCCAGTGTGCTATCTATTCAAAACTTCACCGGATTTGACGTTCATCGGGCAAAGCACTCCACCCCGACAAACACTGATAAGTAATATTAAAATATATTTGATAAATTAAAACCAAATAATATTTGAAAAGCAAACAAATCCTTACATATTTCTTAAAATTCTTTTCAGAGTTGGACATATATCACCGAATTTGACCTATCAATCCCTTTAAAACCTTCGGCCCCCTAAAAATCATTGTTCAGGAATATTATACTTCAAAATTGCGAAGTTTTTTTTGGAGTCTCTTTGTAAAATTGTCAAGTGCTTCTCAATTATGGGCTCCCGATTTTGACATATATCACCGAATTTGACCTACCAAACCCTTTAAAACCTTCGGCCCCTTAAAAATCGTCGCTGAGGAATATTATACTTCAAAATTTCGAAGTGCTTTTTTTTGGAATGTCTGTGAAATTGTTAAGTGCTTCTCAATTATGGACTTCCGATTTTGACCATATTCTCCTATTATGACAACCACGGATAAGGACTTATCCGGCTACGACATCAATATTCAAGACAAATTTATTGTACAAAATACAAAATATATTTAAAATGAATTAAAATTGTGTATTTTTAATTCATTTCAAATATATTTTGCACTATAAATTTGTCTTGAATATTGATGTCGTAGCCGGGTAAGTCCTTATCCGTGATTGTCATAATAGGGGAATAGAGTCAAAATCGGAAGTCCATAATTGAGAAGCACTTAACAATTTCACAAAGACATTCCAAAAAAAAACTCTTCGAAATTTTGAAGTATAATATTCCTGAACGATGAATTTTGGGGGATCGAAGGTTTTAAAGGGTTTGGTAGGTCATATTCGGTGATATATGTCAAAATCGGGAGTCCATAATTGAGAAGCACTTGACAATTTTACAAAGACATTCCAAAAAAACTTCGAAATTTTGAAGTATAATATTCCTGAACGATGATTTTTAGGGGGCCGAAGGTTTTAAAGGGATTGATAGGTCAAATTCGGTGATATATGTCCAACTCTGAAAAGAATTTTAAGAAATATGTAAGGATTTGTTTGCTTTTCAAATATTATTTGGTTTTAATTTATCAAATATATTTTAATATTACTTACCAGTGTTTGTCGGGGTGGAGTGCTTTGCCCGACGAACGTCAAATCCGGTGAAGTTTTGAATAGATAGCACACTGGAATTTTGATAAATCCCAATCCAAAATGTACCTACTACGCACTGGATAATTTAGAGCCCCGTACTTGTGAACTTTGAGGGGTCTTCGAAAGAAAATAGATATTTGTAATTTTGATTACATTCGTCGCTGGAGTGATGATTACTTGAAAATTTTGATATGAATCGCAGAAAGGTAGAAATTTTGTGCCAAGAGGAAAATAAAGTACATCACTGATTTTTTTAAAAAAAATGTTAGTGGATATAAATGAACTGTAATAGTGTAAAACAAGTTCAACTTAACTATAATTTTTAACCCTGACGCCGATTCAATCCTGACTAGCGGAGCCAGCTGTTGCCAGAGTGCCGGCTCCGTGTCCCTGCCCCTCTTCTTGCTGACGTCGAAAATAAGGTATAAGGTCATTCCGGTGAATACAAGGATGTCTAAATTGTGTAAAATATTCGTCGCCATCTCGGTATGTCTCTTGTCTTTACAATAATTATATACAATTACTATGGTTTTTAAATAATGCTATTAATAAAAGTAACATTTGTTGTTGTTGCTAGGTGACTATAACATTATAAGGCTCATTCACAGCTACGAAAACAAGAAATATAATTAAAATTATAAATAAGCTTTATGGTTGGTGTTCATAGCTTCGAAAATAAAACTTAAATTAACGTCAGTTGTCATTTAAAGCTGGATTTATAATGAAGTAACGCAAAACGTAACGCAGTTGCAGTAAAGTAGCAAGTAAAGCAAGCGAACTAGCTGATTTATATTAAACCCAGAAAGATTTACTGCTAACCAATCAGAATAATATGCAAAAATTTCGGCATTTTTCGTTCATCTTCGATATATCTTGCCTGTGCTTCGGCACTAACTGGCAATCTTATAAGCTTTTAATAGGTTTTTGTTGAGCATATAGAAAATGACACAATATTTGTGTAATGACGTTTATTTACACTTTTAGTAGCATGTACACATTCATCACACTAATATTAACATCGAAAGATTTTGTCTATAATAATTGTATTTCTAATGGAGGCATAGAAGAACAGGATTTATCTCCGATGTCTACATTAATAATGTATTACAGCGTTAGCAATTAAGTCTCATTCACAGCTCCGAAAATAAGAAATATAAATAAAATTATAAATAAGACTTTATGGTTGGTGTTCAGAGTTTCAAAAATAAAACGCAAATTAACATCAGGTGTCATTTGGTATGTTCATAAAATTAACAAGCAATAAAACTTTATACCTTTTAACCTTTTTCTTAAAAACAGCTTATTCAAATTATAGTTAAATTTAAATCCTTTTACCAGAACCTAAATTGACAGCTCAAATGACAGTTGTTATGTATGTGCTTATGAATTGACGTATTTAGGGATGGCAAAAGTATACGCATATATCGATATATCATCATTCGATATATTTTGAAGCTATATCGATATATCGATGAGAATATATCGAGTATCGATATATCGGTGAAGTACAAAAACTAATCACAAGAAATAAATAAAAACACGTAACTGTACAACTTAAAAGTTTATTTTTATAGTATAAAAAAACCGTAAGTAAAGTATTAATTTAAATACTACTTTAAGAAGTGGTCATTTGAAACTGACTGCAAAAATAATAATTTGTTTAATCTTTTACTTCTTAGTCGATTTTCTACTTTTTGTTGCTGTTAAAATTGATATGGCTAGTATTATATAAATGGACGGAACGCTTATGCTGCTTTACTGTATAAGCACAGTATACACAACATATAATATAATATAATACTTTTTATACTGTGGTATAAGCATTGAAGAACACCTTAGAAAAGGACAGCGCTAGTTTGGGCATATGAATATTTCCTGCCACAACTCAGCTGTCAAATTTAGTTCTCTGACCTTTTCATTCATGTCACTAAAACTTGTTATCACGGTTTATAAGGGATATAGCCAATCTTCTACTATATTTTTTTCAATTTTAAAATGCAACTATAACAAGAAATGAGAAAAGACTCTCAGTGTAGCTCTGAGTTACCAGATGTTTTTTTTTAATTTGTAAGATTTTGGATACACTACCTGAGGAATACTTTGCATTTAATATAAATATTATACATACGAATGGCAGCTTACGTTGAGATTTTACCTTCCGTCACCTTTAGGTAAGGAAGGTATTGTCTTTGGTCAAAAAATTCGGTGGTGAGTTTTTGATGAATAAGCACGTTTTAGGGTCCCTAGAATACGATTTTACTATTTTTACGATGATGTCTGTATGTGTGTGTGTGTGTGTGTGTGTGTGTGTGTGTGTGTGTGTGTGTGTGTGTGTGTGTGTGTGTGTGTGTGTGTGTGTGTGTGTGTGTGTGTGTGTGTGTGTGTGTGTGTGTGTGTGTGTGTGTGTGTGTGTGTGTGTGTGTGTGTGTGTGTGTGTGTGTGTGTGTGTGTGTGTGTGTGTGTGTGTGTGTGTGTGTGTGTGTGTGTGTGTGTGTGTGTGTGTGTGTGTGTGTGTGTGTGTGTGTGTGTGTGTGTGTGTGTGTGTGTGTGTGTGTGTGTGTGTGTGTGTGTGTGTGTGTGTGTGTGTGTGTGTGTGTGTGTGTGTGTGTGTGTGTGTGTGTGTGTGTGTGTGTGTGTGTGTGTGTGTGTGTGTGTGTGTGTGTGTGTGTGTGTGTGTGTGTGTGTGTGTGTGTGTGTGTGTGTGTGTGTGTGTGTGTGTGTGTGTGTGTGTGTGTGTGTGTGTGTGTGTGTGTGTGTGTGTGTGTGTGTGTGTGTGTGTGTGTGTGTGTGTGTGTGTGTGTGTGTGTGTGTGTGTGTGTGTGTGTGTGTGTGTGTGTGTGTGTGTGTGTGTGTGTGTGTGTGTGTGTGTGTGTGTGTGTGTGTGTGTGTGTGTGTGTGTGTGTGTGTGTGTGTGTGTGTGTGTGTGTGTGTGTGTGTGTGTGTGTGTGTGTGTGTGTGTGTGTGTGTGTGTGTGTGTGTGTGTGTGTGTGTGTGTGTGTGTGTGTGTGTGTGTGTGTGTGTGTGTGTGTGTGTGTGTGTGTGTGTGTGTGTGTGTGTGTGTGTGTGTGTGTGTGTGTGTGTGTGTGTGTGTGTGTGTGTGTGTGTGTGTGTGTGTGTGTGTGTGTGTGTGTGTGTGTGTGTGTGTGTGTGTGTGTGTGTGTGTGTGTGTGTGTGTGTGTGTGTGTGTGTGTGTGTGTGTGTGTGTGTGTGTGTGTGTGTGTGTGTGTGTGTGTGTGTGTGTGTGTGTGTGTGTGTGTGTGTGTGTGTGTGTGTGTGTGTGTGTGTGTGTGTGTGTGTGTGTGTGTGTGTGTGTGTGTGTGTGTGTGTGTGTGTGTGTGTGTGTGTGTGTGTGTGTGTGTGTGTGTGTGTGTGTGTGTGTGTGTGTGTGTGTGTGTGTGTGTGTGTGTGTGTGTGTGTGTGTGTGTGTGTGTGTGTGTGTGTGTGTGTGTGTGTGTGTGTGTGTGTGTGTGTGTGTGTGTGTGTGTGTGTGTGTGTGTGTGTGTGTGTGTGTGTGTGTGCGTGCGTGCGTGCGTGCGTGCGTGCGTGCGTGCGTGCGTGCGTGCGTGCGTGCGTGCGTGCGTGCGTGCGTGCGTGCGTGCGTGCGTGCGTGCGTGCGTGCGTGCGTGCGTGCGTGCGTGCGTGCGTGCGTGCGTGCGTGCGTGCGTGCGTGCGTGCGTGCGTGCGTGCGTGCGTGCGTGCGTGCGTGCGTGCGTGCGTGCGTGCGTGCGTGTGTGTGTGTGTGTGTGTGTGTGTGTGTGTGTGTGTGTGTGTGTGTGTGTGTGTGTGTGTGTGTGTGTGTGTGTGTGTGTGTGTGTGTGTGTGTGTGTGTGTGTGTGTGTGTGTGTGTGTGTGTGTGTGTGTAACAAAATTTTCGTCTACGATAACTTCCATACTACAATTCTAAAAATTATAATTCTTTTGCATTTCTTTTCGTTACATCCATGTGAAGAGCTGATTAGATTTTGGTTAGAATTGGACAACCGGAAGTACCCTCATTTGAAGATTTTAACAGTTTTTCTTGAAAAAACTATGTTAAATATCATTTTTTCACATTTAATGTTATTATAAATATTAAAGAATATTTTATTCTCTATACGATTTGACTGCATTTTATACTTAATATTAAATGGATACAGAGTTAAAAAATTATAAAGAAATTAAATTTCATAAAGTAGCCATAGCTATGGAAACAGCTACTATATTAAGAAAATTTTGATTGAAACATGTCAGTGTCAAGTGAAATTGACATAAGGTACGTTCTATCGGTGTCAGAAATATTCCTACTAGAATAAGAATATTCTTAAAGCAATAGAACGCTCAGTGGCAAATAACTGTCAAGTAAAAAATAAATACGATAGAACAGAGGGAGTGTTTATGTGTTATTGTTAGTTAACAACTAAAGCTAACTTTGTATGTTTATTTTAGATCTTCAAAATGTTGTTATTACAGAGATTATAATTATATAAAAATATATTAAGTAATAAAAATGTAAAGGAGGTATTTCTTTGAGCACAGTCTAATCTGGACATTGACAAATGTAACAGAAAGGTACGCGCGACAGTCGGCTAGTACAATTTTGAATTTATCTCCAGTCTATCGGCCTAATTCTCTAAGTAAAATTGTTAAAATTAACAACCATTTTCAGTTGTTAATTTCAATGTCAGTTGCTAAGTTCAAAATCCCAATTCACTATTACATCAAGTTGCTAAAATTTAACAACTAGTCGTTACGTCGAGTTGTTAATCTAGCTACTGCATTTCTCTCGTATGGTTTTTCTTTGTTAGGAAATAAACTTTTACTGGAAATAGAGAGACGACAGGAAAAGTAAACTATTTATAAACTAATATATACCTACATGCCCAATAATTATATACATTTTTAAACAAGATTTTAGATTTATGCAAAGATATTTGCGAGATGTTAGTAATCCATTCCCGATCCTGATATCGGGAAAAAAATATTTACAGAGATATTCATACTGAACAAGTGTCGTTTAATTCGTGAATTGGATGGTCTTACCCTTCAAGCATACTGAGTCAGTATATGCCCGAAGGTCTCATGTTACAAGATGAAGGGTTTACATTTATTCCAAACTTAAATATTTTAATTCCTAATATAGAACAAATTATCAGATACTCTCCCGAAAAGATCTAAATTCAATTTTTAGAAGTTTATTTTCATTTATCTCACACATTTAAATTTAAACAGCCATTTCAACAATGTCAAATTTCTATTATTTTTACTGCTAAAACTCCTAGACGATGGTCATGCGTCATTCCTGATTATAAGATTCTTGAAATTTCGAAATCGATCGCATAGAATTGATTAAACATGTATACTAAACTGGAGAACTTCATCAGATTCTCCCAACACTTAATTTCTACGCCTAGCTATGGGCCGTATAAAGAGATTACAGAGCAAAATATAAATTTTTCAATTCAATCAACCATTTACAAAATTTCCAGCTAGCAGTTATCAGAACTGAAATGTAAAACTAGCTTTGTTATTTAATTAGTCCAAAATTATCATGAAATCTACCATTAGAGAATAATGTTCCGCGGAACACCTTGCACCCCAAATTTTCTTATCACTCATTATTAAACACTCAAACGTCAAGCGAATCAAAATCTGTCATTTTAGGTTGAGAACAGAGTAAAAATATGTACAAATATTGAGAATCGACATGCCTTTTAACTCACTTGTTAATAACTTCACTGCTATATTTAACAACGATTGTTCAGAATGACTGTTTTTAACAATGTCGTTAATTATGTATTTACTGAATACCAATTGAATGACAGTTGTTACAAGAGTTGCTAAAAATCGTTGTCAACTCTCAGTTGTTACCTAACGACTATGTTAACAACTATCTTAGTGAATTAGGCCGAATATGTCTTCCAACCAGCGCTTCCAGCTCTGAAGTTGGAATAATTCGTAGGAATATTCAGATTTTTTTGACGCAAAAGAACAATCATTGAGGTTCTACTAGAAGAAGTAGTAAGATTTCTGACACCGATGGAACGTACCTATAGTGTATTTGTCTTATAATTTTACTGGAAATATAGGATCTTTTGCTATAAATTTTCTGTATGGAATTTGCATAAAATACATGCAACTGCCGGAAGGTAAAGTACAAGAAATATAATCTTTAGCAAGGAACTTTCTGTATGAAATTTGTACAAAATACATAGAACTGACGGAAGGTAATGTGCTGGCCACATCAGATTTTTTTTCATTATTTACAGATTTACAGATCTGTACTTACAGATTTTTTCAAAATTGCAGCATTAGACTTGCCAAAAATCCTGAGTTTTACTTTAGAGCGAAGCACATCCGCATAAGATTATTCGAGAAATTTTAACTACGGATGATATATTTATATCAAGAGTGGGCACAGATAGTGATGCACGCAAGGCGAGAAATATAAAATATCGATCTCGTCTCGTTTTCGGATCTGTAATCTCGATCTCGCTCTCGTTCTCGGACATTTTTTTGGGTTTCATCTCGTTCTCGCACGAGAGTCTCATTATAAAAATAAACGCATGCGCACTACTTATTTACGTAACTGTTTAACTACAAGAGACAAGTTCGCACCAATAGCACCGTCTTCCATGTATTTGCAATCGTATAACTATAATAAAGACACGAAACACTAAATTCTGGTCACCAAATTATTTCAATACGAACATAATGTTTATTCATTTATGGTTACCAGAAAATTTACCTCTAAAATAACCAATTTATCTTCAAATTGTGATCTCTAAACTATTTCAATAGGAACATCTGTTAACACATTCTGTCATCAGTAAAACGAATTAAACATTAAAAAAATATTTTTTGTAACTAAAAGTACCTACACTTTTTCATTAAATATATGCCACTATTTAAGTAAGATTAAGTCATAAAAAACCGCTACATTGGTAACCCGCCGGGAACCAATCACTTAGCTTCTCTTCCTGTTGGCTCCCATCCACGCTTAATATAACATCCTTTACTTTTCAGGGGGCGACAATACCGTGGTTTTAACTAGGGTGAATTAGGGAATGAAATATTGGAGAAAATTAGTTCTATTGGATGCAATACCGATTTTGTCTTTATTTTTGCATTTCCTCGCTCTGTGAACGACACTAATCGAATCGACTCTAGATAGACTCAAAAAATATAGTGAATTCATATAGTTTTCACATTTCAGTGTTCTATGCATGAATTAACGTTGACTCCACTCCTTGTACGTTGCATTTTTCATTGAATTTATGAATTAAAGCTATAAAGTTACAAATACTTTTTATAGCGAGACTTTCGCGATAATCTCGCTAGATTTCTCGTTTCTCGCAGTTGTTATATCGATCTCGCCTCGAATTTTAAACTGCAATCTCGTTCTCGTCTCGCATAATGCAACGAGACGAGACGAGATGCGAGAGTACTCTCGCCTCGTCGTGCATCACTAGGCACAGAAAGGGCCCTATTCTATAACTCGGTGGTTAATTTTAAACCACTGGTTAAAATTTTTATCCAATAGATATTGATTTATCAACTAAAAATCTCTCTTTTTGTTATATGTCAATATATTTGATTGGTTAAAAAATTTAACCAATGGTTAAAAATTAACCACTGAGTTACAGA